>BQNB010006393.1:26855-97721 GCA_026074375.1 Tanacetum coccineum | reverse complement strand
CATTTTGGAGCTTAACTGAAGAAATCAAGAATATGTTGTTCTGACTATATATACGTTGTATCCATCAAGGAAGATACGGCGTATCAGCGACTAAACTTCACAAGAAACCATGAAGACTTAAAGACCTATACGTCATATCCAGAACATCTCATACGCCGTATTCACGGATAAACTCAAGGAATATTCTGGAATATTATAATCATGGTCCCCACTTCAAGTTTCCTCAATACGCCGTATTGACTTACTCTAATACGGCGTATCGACCTAATTCCAGACTCTATAAATACCAAACTCTAAAAACAATTTTAGATATGCAAGTGAAGCCCTAAACCACCAAGTCGACTAGCAGACGTATAAAGGAGCATTAAAGGTCAGTAAAGAGCCTCAAGATCATAGGAAAACTCTTCTAATCTTCACACTACCCAATATGCGTTCGGCTATCGTTTCTTTATTTTATTCGTTCATATATGAAACCGCGTGTATTTTACAATGGCTATCGGCTGATACCTTTAGGTATCAGCCATGTTTATGAAGATTTAATGTTTGGATTATCTATCTATATTGTTTATTACTTGTTGCATGATATTTGTTTATGTTTGATTATGCGTTTAATCAATCATTTAACTGGATCTATTTTATGGACCAAGTAGGCTAGAGTATGGGATAGAACTGTATATAGGTTGTATGTGACTCTAGAATTATAGGACCGCATCTTTAACTTGCTAGTGTTTCCCCTGGTTATAAAGGGTGGTATAGCTAAGTGGTGACTTAGGATTTACAAATGCACCCTACAACCTTGCTTGGACCACTACTGACTGCGGACTACCAGCATATATAATTTGATTGAACATAAGTGGGTAAAGTCTTGATGAGCTAGGGTTCAATATTCACCAGTATTGGATTCCTAAGATAGATTATAATTAACTTATGTATGCTTATGAGACATTCATTAATTGTGACATGATTATTTGAATAACGTTTAGGAATAAGTCCTACCTAAACCTTGCGAACGATATAACACAAACATAGTAAAACAATCATTCTACCTTAGACAAAAACCTGCGTTTTATCAGATTATTCATGGTTGACATGTTTTCCTTACATTAGTGCTTGATCGCTTATCTATCATTTGTTTATCTTCTTGTGTGTGTTTACTGCTTTGCTTGTCATCAATTTAGGAATAGAATTAAACCCAAACTCGTGCCAGTCTCTCAGGCTGAAAACTCCCCTTTTACCATTAGTTTAGGTTTAACTTAGAATAACTTAGGACTAACTTAGATAACTAAAATACTGATAATTAAGTGTTAACATTCTCGCTCTTAGTGATCGACACCCTACTTACCAACGAAGCTATAACTGATCGGGTACACTGCCCGTTAGTGTTGTTTTAGGTAAAGTCGACAAAATATAAATAGTAAAACTTGATAACAAATAATTCTTACACACAATGACACATCAAATTTTTGGCGCCGTTGCCGGGGAGTGAAGTTGTTTAATTCTTATTTATTATTGATTTAGTTTAGATTTAGTTTAGATTAATTTGCATATTTGTGTGTTTTTTTTATGTTTTTTTGCATTGTATATTTTTGCATATTGTGTGTTTGTGTTTTTTCTGCATTATTACAGTTTGCTGTCATCTGAGTCGAATACTGAATACAACGTATAAATTTTTTTATAAACCAATACAGCGTATTCAACTCCAAACGTCGATACGGCGTATTTAGTTTATTAAATACAACGTATTAGTCTATTTGACCTTTTTCTTTCCTAGCCATTTTATTACAGGAAACGGACGACCCCAACATTACCATGGAAGAGTATATTCAGCTTGAAGAAGAAAAAGCTTGTAGGCGTGGTCAAGAGTTTAACTGGGAAACTGCTACGTATGGTAAGGTTAGGTATTTTGAAGATATCAACAACTTTAAAGACTTTGAGAATGAATTCCCAGCTATTGTCTATAGAGATGCTCTAACATCTGATCCAAAAGTCTCATCTGAACCTATGGTAAGTGCTCATCTTGTCAGAAAGGTTGATTTTGATTTCGCACTATCATATGACGAATCTGATGACGAAGATAACACTTTTATATACGATAAAAACTCATTTTCTTATAAATTAGTTTCTATTAATGATTTAAAATCAGATTCGGACAATAATGATGATAAAATCAAAAACTTCAGGGGATTTATCTATTGAACCATTACCTAATGTAATAAAAGTCGATACACAAGGGTCAAATAAACTTTTGAAAACAAGTCATGATACAACCGATAAATTTTTCAAAACTAAAACTTTTATCAAAGAATTAGGTATTAATATCGTGACTTGAAATTATCTTAACAAAGGGATGCTAATAAATCTTATTAAAAACTTATATTTTCTGTTTGGCATCCCGTTCGACCCCAAGCTGTTTTTTAAGGATGGGATGAAGCTGGAAACAAGTCTAACTTAAAGACTTTTTCTGTAAACAAAAGTGCTTGCCTAGAGACAACTCGGAATGTAATTTACTTTTTTTTATCGAGTCTGTCTTTCCAGTTAGCCGATACGGCGTATCAAACTCCAATGGATACAACGTATTGACTATCTGGACGCTATCCAGTCTTTTATTTTCTTCACTTTTTGAACTTTATTGTCTGTTCAGTCTATACGGCTTATTCATTAAATGAATACATCGTATTATACGATTGACCCATACTTCGGATTTTTAATACAGGTCTCTATACGGCGTATCCTGAAATATGGATACAGCGTATCGACTTCCTTTACAGTTTTAGATTTTTATCTTGATTTCTAACCAACGAATACCGAAGATAGAATTGCACTTGTTTTCTTATATATTATATAGGAACCTTCTGGACAAACAAATAAATTTGGTGGAATGCTTATTTTCTGGAATTCATGTGTGTTGTAGTCATGCTAGGATTCAGACGCATTTATAACACACATTCATGCTCATATACGTAACATGAAGGATCATACCGAGAAAATCCCAGGGGAGTTTCTCGTTCTAATTCTTTTAATTTCCTGTTTTTAATGTTATATTTATACAACGATGTCGTTGTATATTTCAAGTGGGGGTGGAGAATTAGAATGCATACTTGTCCATATTTTCACAATAAAATGCTTAAATTATGCCTAAATTTAAAAAAAATTCGAGCATACTTTTGTGAAATTATTAGTTGCATGACCTCGCACACATAACCTTTGTTAGATATTGTGAGAATTTAGCCTTATCCGTTTCTCAATTTTTACCTAAATTCCACAAAATTATGAGTGTGCCGGTGATGTAGTAAACTTTAGAACTTGGCTTGATATATCTATTCGAGACCATAATAATAAGCACTATTTTAAATAGATGGAGTGACCTTTCTAAACTGGTAAATTTTTAGGATTACACCAAAAAGCCTATGCATGTGTTATAACTAACCACACCGGTTAATTAACCCCCGCATAAACCCTTTGGTTTACTCTCATTTTTAGAGTAAGATACCCCTAGAAAAACCTGATGAGCCATTCCTTTCTTTTCATACACCACCAAATATTTGTTTTGTTACACCTTAACCTACACTATTAGATTAAGTCCTTAATCAGTTGCTAGTTGCTTTTGTGTAAAGTAGTGTATTTTCTGTGTCGATATGTTAATTTTCTATCTCTAGTATGGTCGGGAGATTGCACAACGCAATTGGGCACGTGTTGATTTTCTATCCATGGTTAGGTCAGGAAATTGCACAATGCAATGGGAATGTAAAAGTAGTAGTCCACTCGTGTATTTTTGCTACTTCGTTATTATGATCGGATATTAATTATCCAGACTTATCATAGTCATGAGATGGTGAAATTCTACACATTAGATTTATTTCCAGTTCTTTAAATTAAAATAAAAAATCAAAAAAAAATCAGAAAATCACAACAAAAAAAAGATGGAAAAAGTTGAAGGTTGTTCGTTGATACGTGTTATAAACCAACGGTGTAAAGTTATGTTGCATATTTTTAGTTGGTCGCAATATAAGCCAACTTAGTTTTGTATTAAGTGGTAGATATATCCACTATTGTTGTATAGTATGTATATTATGGATGATTGGGAGTTGACCGTTATGGGAACGCCAACTAAGGGTTGTTTTCATTGATCTTTGATCAAGACGTTTTCGAGTCTGGTTCATGTCTGCTAAACATGAGGTACCTCATGAAATATCTCAGATTGTTCTTCCAACAATCGTATTTTCTTACACTGAGCAAAAATCATTTCATTTCTTTCTCTCAAAGTCGCTTCTGCAAGTGTACGTGTCTTAGATAGCTCTTCAACCATTAAATTCAAACTTTCATTTACACTCTTAAGTTCCTCAACTTGCACTTGAAGATTTTGAAACGTTATAAAATCAATAGCTTTTGACTTTAAATGTTTATTTTTACTCTAAAGTTTCTTAACTTGCGCTCGAAGATTTTGAACCATTGTAAAATCAACAATCTTTGACTTCAGATGTTCATTTTTGGAATCCTTTTTACATATACACTCTTTTAGCTCTGAAATTATCGTTTGTTTAATCTTAACAGTGTTTTTCATCTCAACTAATTGACCACCATTGTGTCAAGTGAATCCTCTTGTTCTTTAATCTTTCTAGTATATTGTCTGTTATCAAAAAGTAAAGAAAAAGTGATTATATATTTTTTGTTTTCTTTCTTGAGTTTTTTACACTTTGCTTTATATGATTCGAGACCCGACTTATCCCAACTACTCATATACATGATGAACAAATTTGATACACTCGATTAATAAACTTTAACTCACTCAACTTGTTTCTAAAATCCCACAAAAATTCAACCTAAAATAATAAGCACGCTCGAATTATTAAACCTCAATAAAAAAAATAAAAAAAATCATAAGCCAAAAATTATACTCAAAAATTTAGTCCAATACCAAAAATGATATCACAATTTTTCTGCTCAACCTTCCCTTCTTTTTTTCTTTTTTTATAAATGACACTACAATAGTAACCACTTAGTAGCAAAAATGAAACCAATGTGGTACCATTAATCAATCACGTGGTCCTCATTTGATAACAAAATTCTCGTCAGGAAATCTTCAAATCTTAGCGCAAAGTTAATACTCACCGGCCCATTTCTTTAATTGTTTTTGGTAGTAAAAGAAAGTTTCAGGCCCATCAAATGTTATCCTAGAACTCTAGTTATAAACCACAAGCAAACTCTAATCCTATTTTCATATGCAGTCAAACACACAGTGTTAACACTCTAACCCTAAATCCAAAACACACCTCTCTCTTTTGCTCTTGTTGAGATATGTCACTCATCCACCAAACAACAACAGTTGCTTTCTCTTCTTTTTCTTATCAAAAAGATGCTCAAACACCCTCTTATTTTTGTGTACAACGAATCACAACCAACAAATACAAACAAAATACTAATGACCAACACAAACACAAACACCACCCTTCTTTCTTTCTTTCTGAAAGCCGAAATACAAATGACAAAATCGAGTTTAAAGATGTTTCATTTCTTCAAGATATTGCATGGTCTCGGGTAGGTTTATGTTTGATTTTATGATTTTCGTTTACTTTCTTTCTTTAAATTGAAACAAAAAGAATATGAAAGCACTTTTGTTCTTGTCTTATCTTTTGTGTGTTTTTAAAATAAAAGGAAGCAAAGCTTTGAACACAATCTGTGATGAGTTGGTTTTTCTTTTTGGTAAGAACTTTTTAGTTCTTGAAATCTTTGTGAAAGCAAAAATCAAAACTGAGATTGATTTATATTTCTTTTTCTGTTTTTGATTTGATTTCTGTGTGGTATGAGTTGATGTGATGAGGAGGATGGGAGATAGATCAAGTCGGTGTTGATTGGATTTATTGATTTGAGTGATGATGAGGAGTATGGTGAGATTAGATCTTTAGATGTAGTTTGTTTTTTAATCAGATATGATATGGGTTTATCTTAGATGATGTTTTAATCCCATGTCATGTTTCACTCAGTTAAAAAAAATTGACAGAGTTTCTTTCCATAAATTTGTCATATTTCGCTCAAATTTGTACCTGTCATATTTCGCTTAGCATATTTCGCTCACTATAAGCTTCTGCATATTTCGCTCACTTAATTTTCTTTACTCATTTCGCATAAAAAAAGGTTGCGTTTTTAACTTTTGACCAAAAAGTCAAAATCAGTTACAAATCAGTTACTAAAATTTTTAGATCTAAAAAAATAAGACTTTGCCAAATCAATTACAAATCAGACTTTTAGATCTAAAAAATAAGCTTTTTTTTCTAAGCAGAATAAGCACTGAAATTAATCAAACTAATCAGATAAGCACACGAGAAAGCTGAATTACGTGTAAACTGAACTGTTAAGCAAATAAGCCATCAGAATAAGCAGATAAGCAATAAGAATGAGCACATAAACTTGAAAAGCTGATAAGCAAACTTAATAAGCATAAAACTAGATGATATAAGCTCCTAATAAGCACTATTTGACTGAATAAGCACTCTAATAAGCTCGGAAACGTAATAAGTTGATAAGCATTTAGAATAAGCACTCTAATAAGCTAAAGTGGACGAAATAAGCTAAAAATAAACTGATAAGCATGAAAAAGCTTGAATAACGACTGAATAAGCTCAAAACTCGAATGAATAAGCTCAATAAGCAATCTGAATAAGCCAAAAATAAACTGATAAACACAGAAACAGATAAGAAGATAAATCTGAACTAATAAGCACAAATATTCAGATGAAATAAGCTGTAAACATGAATAAGCTAATCAACAGTCTAATAAGCAAAAAGCTCCGAATAAGCACGAAAATAAGCTGATAAGAACGATCTTGATCTCTAAAACACAAACAATACAAAAATAAGCACTAATCCGCAATCATTGGCTTTTGATACAACATATTAAGCAATAGATATTGATTGATGACTAGTGTGTGTAAATGAAGGTGTAATAGTATGTGTGTTTAGAGAGAGAATTTCTTAACCTTTTCTCATTTGATATTGATACAAATGACTTGGTGTGGAGGGTTACATCATTGTGGTGGTCATTTGACCTTATTTATACTTAGAGATGTAACTAAGTATACTATAAATACAATAGTAGTCCCCACACTATTTCCTTTTAAGCACATTGATCCTAATCTATTCATTTCCTGTTATTTCATCAACAATGTGGAATTTATCTTTAATTCCAACAATCTTTCGACACCAATACAGCATATTCTGTTCAACAAATCAATACAACGTATTCAGTCAATTGAATACGGCGTATCAACCATCTGATACAGCAGCAGATTGTATTTTTCGTGTTCTGTTCTCGTTTATAGTTTTCTGTATTTTCTTTCATCCAAACCTATCCTACTGATTGTTTATCCTCTATTTCAGGAGTTTGACCAAAGACCTCCTAACACCTTTTGAAGAACTGAAACGAGTATTACGTGCTGCAAGGAAGCTTTTCAAGACAAAGAGTCTTGATTATTCGAGTTCACCAGAATTCGATTTATTTTTTGACCTCAAAGATCAGATTGAAGAAGAAGTTATGAAAACAATGAGGGAACCAACTATGGAGGAATACATTACTAAGACCCGAGAAGATTATGGATCAGGCATTGTTAGGCCTAAAATTGATGAAAAGGCTCAGTTTGAGTTGAAGGGTCAATTTCTCAAAGAGTGATAATACTTTCAGTGGATCGAATAATGAAGATGCCAATGAACACATTGAGAAAGTTCTTGAGATTGTTGACTTATTTCATATTCATGAAGTGACTCAAGATCAAATAATGCTTCGAGTTTTCCCTATGTCACTTACGGGAGCTTCTAGTCGATGGCTAAGGAATGAACCATGTTGGGAATTATATTTGATTTGATAAGACAAAACAAGAATGAAACATAAAGGACTTAAAAGAAAAGGACCTAAATCGACAATAAGAGATTCTTCAAGCTGGTAGAGTATATTCTACAAAAGATGGAAGATATCAGAAGATACCAAAAGATATGCTCAAGAAGAATAAAGATAAAGATTAAAAGATTTAGTTTCCTTATTGTATTTATTATGTTTCCTTGTAAAACCTATTATCTCTAGTATATAAAGAGATACAGGTTTTAGGTTTTAGGTATCCAGAAAAGTGTGTGTACACAAAGTGTTAGAGATGTAGACGTCTATAGAGTTAGTGTAGCCTCAAGGTAATCAAGGTTTTCCTTGATCCCTGTTATAGTTCATTAATGTAACCATATTATTCTGATCAAATAATATTAGGGCTGTGGTGAATGTTTGGTAAAACCTTGTTACAATATCATTGTTCTTATGTTAATTCCACTATACATATTTTATGTTCATTGATGTTGTTAATCCTAGACTAAGCCTAGATCTTTAAACTCAACAATGTGGTATCAGAGCCTCGTGGCTTTTGATCTAGGATCTACAAGGTTTTTGAAGAAACCTTAAAAACCCTAATTTTTAAGAAATCGATTTTCGGTTAAAGTTTTCAAGGGTTTTTGAAGTTTAAATTGGTATAACAAGATTTATAATTGTCCTCTCTACCTTAATTGGTATGCAATACAATTATAAAATCATTGTTACTATTAAGGGGTTTCTTTATATCGACTTTGGTTTTCTTTTTCAATGAATCATCAAATTCGGTAATATAAGGGTTTTATATAAACCCTAATTCGATAAAAGGAAAAAAGTGGTGATTAAAGATTCGGTTGATGTAAAGATGATTGATGCTCGAAGGTAACTCGATCTTGATTCATTGATTTCATGGTTACAAGGTTGATTGGTGATGAACTTTTGGTCGTATTGTGGTGTCAAAAACCCTAATATGATTTGTATTGATTTATGGTTCGGTTAAGGTTTCAATATGATATTTATTCTAATCATTGTTGATGCATGATATTATGATATGTACGTTCATATGGTGCTTCATGAAGATATTCGATAGAGATTTGGCTACTGTTTAATGATAACATAATCACGCCTATTGTGGGGTGATTGCTTGTAATCTTGTTATTAAGGTTTCATTCATATTTGTTGGTGGCTGAAGATAGAAGAAAACCTTAATAATGGGGATGTCTCTGTCGTAGATGTTAGTAGAATGAACAACATACAGTAGCAAGAAGATAATATAACAGCAGGTTTTCCGTTCGTGTTTGTCTAGTGGCGTAACATGCATGTGAAAAGAAGAAAGAATCTTATTCTCTTTTTCAGCAGACAAAAGCTATAAAGAAAGAAAGTTTTGATTATAAAAGGAAAAGATATGGCATATTAGCTTAGTATGATATTGGGGTTTCAAGTAAATATAATGTTTGTCATATGCTGCTTGTGTATATTTATGTTGCTCGAAGAATGTTTTTGCTGTCAAGATATTTTAGTGGGTTCACGTATATGTTACTACTGTTGAACAAAAAGAAGCTAAGAACCAATAAATCCAAGATATAGAGCAGCTGCTTCGGGATTCCACCAAATAGATAATGGAAATCCTTCGTATCAAGAGCGAAGACAAACAATGGAAGAATCACTGATCAAATTTATGTTTGAATCTGTGAAAATACATGATGAAAACTCTAACTTGATCAAGGAAATTCGATCTTCAACAGATGCTGCTATTAGGAATCAAGGAGCCTCGATTAAAGCTTTGGAAATTCAAATTGGGAAAATGAGCAAAGTACTTCAAGAGAGGGGACCAGGAAGTCTTCCTGGTTCAACTGAAACAAACACGAGAGATCATGTCAAGTCGATCTCGACCACTATTGAAGACGACACACCCTCAATACGCGGTATCGAGCCCACAGAACGGAATGCAGTTTGTCAAGCCAAGTCAATTGATAATTCCTTTTCCAAGTCGATTGATTGATGACAGTCATGAAGAGAAAGAGGTACTAGGTGAATTGATGGATAGAAAAGAATCTGCTACTAACTTGAAGAGGATACTATTGGAAAAGCCGAGAATAGGGTACCAAATCAAAGCATCAATGAACATGCATGACTCGGCTATTCGTGAAGATTCTCTACCTCTAAAGGAAAAAAACCTAGGGAGTTTTACTATACCTTGTTATATTAATAATATTTGTTTTAAAAAAGCCTTAGCAGACTTAGGAGCTAGCTTAAATGTTATTCCTTACTCGACCTTTACCAATCTAGGTCTAGGTGAAATGACTCCTACTAAACCAATAATTGAATTGGCTGATAGAAAAATAAAATGTCCCAAGGGTATAGCAGAAAATGTACTAGTAGGAATCGATAAGTTTGTTTTCCCCGTAGACTTTATTGTTTTGGATATGCCTGAGGATATCAAAGTCCCCTTAATCCTCGGAAGACCATTCTTGTCTACTACTCATGCTAAAATTGATGTGTTTAAAAGTAAAATTACTTTAAGAGTAACAAATGACAAAATTGTGTTTAAAAGTGATAATTTTACTAGTAACATAATTAGAAGAGTTTATATGTTAGGACTAAGGGAGCGAATGGAACTTGATTTAGAAGTTAGGCTAATGGGAGAAGCTTTAATTTTGAATAGATCACTAGACCCTGTTTATGGAGACTATATTAAACTAAATGATATAAATAAACCATTAGAGCTTAGGAGAAATCAAGTAGAAGATTTAGGTCCAACAATTGAGGAAGGTGAAGTGATTGATGAACCCTTGGAAGATATAGTCAAAACTAGGAGCGATGATAGAGAGATTGAGGGAATTAATGAATACCATAGTTTTTATGACTTTGATAGGAAAATCCATATTGATTGTGCTTATAACTTGCAGTTTTCATGCGTGATAGGTTTTGGACATGTCAATGCTAACTTTTTCCCTATTTTATCGATCAATGTTATGTCTAGAAAATTCTATAATTCGATAATGAAAGATAAAGTTGAATATAGAGGGAAAAATATTGTTAGAGCTTTTATTAATGTACCTATCTTTGTTGGAAACTTTTTTGTTGTGACTGATTTTACAGTTGTAGAAAATATGGATGCTTACCGAGATCAAGACAGAGGAGAAGTGATTGTTGGAAGACCGTTTTGTAGGGCTTCGTATGTTGAAGCAAGATGGTTCGATGGAATGATTACCATTTATAATGGAAACGATAGTGTGACTTACCAAATGGCGCATTCACATCCAAGGTTTAAACACCTCACTAATAAGCAATGCAACATGATGCGGCCAATACTAAAGGTAAGTACACGAGATGAACTGAATGGAATATCGCACCCGTATCAAAAGCTTAAAAGTTTCTACAAAAGAGTCTTGAATTTGGGACCCGAATACATAAGGTATGTAAAGGTTAAAGAATGGCTCACGCGTGGACACGTGAGCATACATTAGATAGAGTGAAGCTGGAAACAAGTCTAACTTAAAGACTTTTCCGTAAACAAAAGTGCTTGTCGGGAGACAACCCGGAATGTAATTTTCTTTTTGTTATCAAGTCTGTCTTCTCAGGTAGTCGATACGACGTATCCAAACTCTATGGATACGGCGTATTGACTACACCTGGATGTTATCTTTTTTACTTTCCTGCAATTTAAAACACTAATGTCAGACTTGTTGATACGGCGTATTCGTTAAACGAATATAGCGTATTCGACCTCTGACCCTTACTTAGGATTTTTCTTACAGGTCTCAATACGGCATATCCTGAAACATGGATATGGTGGATCGACAACCTGTATAGATTTAGTTTTAGTTTTTATTTTGTTTTCTAACCGACGATTATTCGGAGATAGAATTGCACTTGTTTTCTTATACTTAATACAGGAACCTTCTTAACGATTGAATGAACTTGCTGATGCTTATTTTTTGGAATTTTATGTGTGTTGTAGTAATGATGGTATTCAGACGCATTTACAACACGCATCCTTGCTCATATACGCAACATGGAGGATCATACCAAGCAAATCTCATAGGAGTTTTCTGTTTTAATTATTTAATTTCTAGTTTTTCATGTTATATTTATACAATGTTGGCGTTGTATATCTTAAGTAGGGAGAGGAGAATTAGAACACTTACTTGTCCTTATTTTTACAGATAATATGCCTAATTTATAATCAAAATTAAAAAATTTAGCATATTTTTGTATAATTATTAGTTACATGACCCGCACACATAACCTTAATTTCCATATTGTGAGGATTTAGCCTTATCCGTTTCCTAATTTTTACCCCAAATTCCACAAATATATGAGTGTGCCGGTGTCTATATTAAACTTTAGAACTTGGCTTGGTATACTACTCGAGACCATAATAATAAGCACTAGTTTTAATAGATGGAGTGACCTTTCTAAACTGATAAATTTCTAAGATTACACCAAAAAGCCTATACATATTGTGATATTTACTAACCACATCAGTTAGTTAACCCCCGTATAAACCCTTTTGTTTACTCTCATCTTAAGAGTAAGATACCCCTAGAAAAACCTGTTGAGCCATTCCTTTCTTTTCTTACACCACCAAATATTTGTTTCGTTACACCTTTACACCTTAGTCTACACTATTAGATTAAGTCCTATTTCGGTTGCTAGTTGCTTTTGTCTAAAGTACTGTATTTCCTGTGTTCGTGTGCGTATTTTCTATTTATGGTTAGGTCGGGAAATTGCACAATGCAATGGGAATGTGAAAGTAGTGTATTTTTATTTTCCGTGTGTTTACTAATTTCACTAGTATGATCAGAAATAGAATCCAGATTTATCATGTTCGTGAAGTGGTGAAATTTTGCACCCAATTTCGTTTTTCAGTATTAGTTAAAAGAATACAAAAAAGCAGAAAAATACAAAAAGAGAGAAAAGAAGAGAGGTTTGAGAGATAATCGGTTCATCTAAGTTAAACCGATTCTATTATTTATGATGATTAATTATTCATTGGTACGTGTTATAAACCAACGATGTAAAGCTTTGTTGTATATTATTTTTAGTTGGCCGCAATATAAACCAACTAGTGTATTTTCATGTATCAAGTGGTAGATATCGCCGCTATTATTATATAGTATGTATATTATGGATGATTGGGAGTTGGCCGTTATGGGAACGCCAACTAAGATTTGTTTTTATTGCTATATGATCAAGACATATATGAGTCTAATTCGTGTCTACCCAAAGCGTGAGTTTCCGTGTTAAAACGTGAGTTAGTCTATGATTTTGTGTCTTTTTCATGGACATGTTCGGGAAAGTAACTAGCAACATTGTTCCTTATTGGTTCAGACTTAATCTATTTGTTTTTTTCTTTTTATTTAATACCAATTATATATTTCCCATGTCTAATCCCTAACCTTTGGTTTGCTCGAATGAGGGAGTGAGCAATCACATGTGTCTCATTCATAGATTTGAATGTGTATGTGTGGTTTTTTCGCCCTTGTTGGTGTATTACTGTTAGAAAAGGATTAGTTATTCCATACATTTTATTGTTCTTCATCCTAACCTTTGGTTTTACTTAAATTAGTGAGTGAGCAATCATGTATGTCTATTCCATGGATTTAGACATGTATATATAGTTTTGTCTCGCTTGTTGGTTTACTACTATTGGTGAAGATTACTAGTCCTATTCTTAAGCTTATTCGAGTTAAGGAGTGAGCAATCACAAGTGTCACGGTCATGGATTTGGGCGTGCATTTGTGGTTTTGTCATCTTTTTAGGAATACTGGTATTGATAGAGATTAGAAAGAATGGTCAACCCTTAAACCTTAACCTAATTTACCTTTTTAGATTTGTTACTCCTCAGCTTTAGTGGTGGAGATGTGTATCCTTGCCAAGCTTATGATAGAATACTCATCACGACCGAGCAATTGAGCGGATTACCAAAATGTTACCACACATATTAGTTGAGTGATTTGAGTGTTTTCATTTTCCTATTTCGTGAGGTGTTTGGTTATGTGCTAGTAATTAAACAAAAAGTTGCTTAAAGGACAATCTTAAACTTTGGGTTGGGATACATTTTCATAAGTTTTCTAAAGTCTACTTAAGGACAAGTAGGATTCAAGTGGGGGGATATTTGATGACATCAAATAATGTCTATTTTATTGCATCATTTATCCCAGCTATATTGCTCATTTTACATTATTTATGCATGAATTGGTATTTAATTGCTTATATTTGTTAATTGCAGTAATTATCGAGCAAAGAGTGAAAGTTAATCACAAGGCACGCATTTTGGAGCTTAAACAAAGAAATCATGAAGTCTACTGTTCTGACATCCTATGCGCCATATCTAATAAAGAAGATACGGCGTATCCGTGCCCTAGACTTCACTCACCATCCACGAAGGAAAGTTCTATACGCCGTATCTAGAAGAAAGCCATACACCCAATTGGATTACAAGTTATGGAATATTCTGAAATATAATAATCATGGAGCCCACGCCAAGAAACCCCAATACACCGTATTGAACTCTTTTAATACGGTGTATCGACCAAATTATAGAGTCTATAAATACCGAACCCTAAATACGAATTTAGTGTGCAAAAAATAAACCAAAGACTGAGAAGAAGGCATTAACCACTAGGTTCGATTTTTAGAAGAAAATAGAAGCCAAGAAGGTCTTGCAATACACTTTGTTAGTGCAAATACTACGATATTTAAACTAAACAAGCCCTTTGGTTTTAATAATGACAAACAAGTAACTTGTGATACATAACATAAAATGAGCAAGTTACTCGTGACCACAACTCATCAACGCATACCACATCAACACCTCTCGACGTCTCGAGTCTACTCATGCTTCAACAAAAGGTACGAATATGTTTGTTAAGTTGCATTATGATCAACCCATTTAACAAACCATTGAAAATGATTAACACGTTTTTACAAACTAGCCCAATGATTAAAACCCATTTTATCATTAAATCATTTTTCATAAACCTTTGTAAGTTTACTTACACTTAACAAGTAATTAATCACATTTGATAATAGGACAAAACTTAATTACTTAATTAACTAGCACAAGATCTTTCTTCTAGAAGAAATGTTCCATATTAGGAAACAATCTTGGAAGATCAAAACATGTCTAACCATTTTTTATAATAGGACGAAATAACTAGAGAATAAGGACAAAACTAATTATTCTTGTTTAGCCATGTATGGTAATAAATCTTCCATAATCTAACCAAATCAAACATGTCTAACAATTTATGGTAATCCTTCTGAGAAGCTTGTACTTAAATATTATTTAAGTATAATTAGGGGATTTTGTTAAGATTTGTGGTTAACCACTAAAGATAAAATAACGAGCAGATGCACCCGACGGATTCACCAAATACAAGAACGAATCCACCATAGCTAGATCCGTGGATTGCCCAGATTAGAATAAGATTTTGCATCTATAAATAGAAGCTAAATGTTTTCACTAAACTCAACCCTTTCCATTTTATCTCTGATTTTAAGCACATATACTCATGTCTTTAAACCCACTAACTCGTGATCATAATGCTTCTTACTTTCATTTGTTGCAAGCATGATTCTACATGATCATCCATTCAAGTAAGTTTAGAGATCTTTCATCATCATCTACCACAATCCTACACATATGAAGATCCACAACAAGTTTAGAGACTTGTCATCTTCAGCAACAACATTATGATTAGTGACCTTGATGTTTAGATTAGGCTTTTACATTCAATTGACATTTATGTCTTGGATCATCATTATACACCTTTGTGTATCATTTATTATACAACAAACTAGATGTTAGTTGGTTTATGTGTTTATGCCATAAAACACAAAGTTTGTTATGTTGGGCCATAAAACATAACGGGTTTGGTTGTACCCGAAGAAGAACTCGATATTTAGCTTTGTACCAGAAAAAGTGTAAGCGACATTAGGTTGGTTCTACCTCGAAGTAGAACTCAGTATTTATCTTTGTACCGGAAAAAGTATAAGCGACGTTAGGTTGGTTCTATCTCAAAGTAGGACTTGGTATTTAGCTTAGTACCGGATAAAGTGTAGGCAATGTTGTATGGTTTTCTCTGCCTAAAAAAAGCTTGTTGATCTAGTGAAGTAACTCTCGAGTTGGGTACTCAGGAAGTGGAGTAGGGCGAAGAGGAGCTTCGTAGCCGAACCACTATAAATTATCGTGTCCGGTTTACGTTTTCTTTTACTTATCGCTTTACATTTATATTTGCCTTTATCGCTTTATATTAATATTTGCATTGCATCTATGTTTGTGTTATATATTATGTTATGGTGAAATGCTTTGTTTGATGTTCTTTAGTATAGTTATTATAGTAGAACTATATGGACACATTTCATATTACGTCAAACTCTATTGGTTGTTTGATACAAAAGGTTTAACTATTTAATGGAAACGTATTCACCCCCCTACGATTTCACAATTGGTATCAGAGCCAGGTTGTTATATTTTCAAAACAAATGGTTTTTAAAATAGAGTACGATCCATGTATCAAATTTTCTATCAAGCGGCACATAATATGAAAAGTTCTTCTTTGTTTAGTGCTTACAAGTTTTGATGTTAAATATAATGTGTTATACTAGCTTAAAGGTCTTCTAACGAATCCCAAACAAAGGGAATAATGTGACTAAAAGTGAAATAAACGATTATGCCAAATTCACAGATCCACCAAACTAGATCCATCCATGAAGATCCGTTAGTGGCATTTTCAGTTTTTGTCCAACTTTAAAATTCGTAGAAAATCAACCGTGCATCGGATTTCGATAATTCAAAAACCAATTTTGAAATATTTTGAATGTACTTTCCAATGGAATAGGTCTCAAATCTTCATTTAAATTTTAAGTTAGTCAAATAAACAAAATGCCAAAGAGTGTCTAAAATTTTGATTTTGTTTTAAGCGTAAAAAGTTTATTTTTAACTTTTCCTTTTAAGTCGAGCACTTCTAGTTGGTATCCCTTTAAAATTTGTTGTATTTTATCATTGGAAAGTAAATGTCTTTTTCAAATTTACTAATGGGGAGGAAACTAATTTATTTACAAATAAAATCAAGCTATCTATACATTGTTATATTTTATACACAAAACGAAGTGTAGTATTTTTGTGTGTTATGCTAAATGTTTATTTGTTCTACTTTGTATCTTAATATTGTTAGTCATTCCTTCATGTGCTTATTGCATTTATAGTTGAGCTTCTTTGTTAATTAGCATAATTTCGTCATATGTGTTATTTATAAGTTTTAATGTTTATGTCTCAATTGATCTTATGGTAGATCTCTTGTACTAAGTTGTGAAACTGCTTTTGCATTACATATAGGTATTATGTTTACAAATGTTATATCAACATCTTGTAAATCCTATAATTTATGGTAACCCACTTAGGATTGAGAGCTAAGCAAGTTTGTCAAACCTTTTAAAAAATATTGTCTTGCATGATTATCGTGTTACTAGTTCAAGTGATAAAATGTGTCACTACTGTATATTTAACACTTTCATTTTATCAAAGTCTCAACAAGGTCTCTAGATCATGTCATCTTATTATCTTGCTTAACATAGGTTGTTTAAACAAGAGAAAAGATCATAATAACACATTAGTATGAAAGAAAAAGAAAATATGTTTTGAACTTAGTTTGTGCTTGCATTAGTCTAATTCACAATCACAACTAATAAATATTTGGATTAAAATAAACATAGGATTTGTTTTAAATCCTAAATTTGAAAGCTTAACTTTCTTGGTAAGAAAATACTTTCATTTTATAGTTTTATCTTCGCATAAATTTTCACATTAACATTCACTTAAATGAAAACATTCACTCTTGTCAAAAGCTTGAAAATATTATATAAAAAAGTAATATTTTCGAAAATGATTCGTAATGCTTAAAAATGACTAGGATAATTATTATACTCTTTAAAAGTAAAAAACTATGCATATTGTGCACAATAACTAATAAGTTTTTATCATATATAAAATAGGTGACAATCTCAAAGAAACAAATAAACTCTTCATTATAAATGATCTCACACTTAAGACTAGTCTTAGGATTAATAGAACACATTAGGAAAATCTTTATTTGTCTTCTTTTAAAAGAGTGTTTGTGAGAATATATATCGACTTATTATTTAAATTATGATTGATATCATTTTCGAATCTAATTGCCAAGTTTTTGAGTTTGGATATTGATACAGCCCAAACACACTATAGATATAATATAAGTATATAAGGATGTAAACAATTATAGTATAGTAAGTATTTTCCGTCGGATTTAAGATAAAAGCTTTTAACCAAAACGTTATATCAAAAACCTCTCGGGTCATTTTTCCTCGAAGAAGTGGTGAATTGAAATACGATAAGGTTCGTGATCGCGCGTTTTGAATAGGTAATGTTAGGATTAATGTTTTCTTAACTTAGTACCGACAGTACAATAGTTAGTACTGTCAGTTATACTTAGTACCGACAGTACAAAGTAGTTTAGTACCGTTAGTAGAAAGTTAGTTAGTACCGTTGAGAAGATATTTAAAAGATATTTCTGAGATATTATATAAAATGATATGTAAGCCTTTTAGGGTTATCCTTATCATATAAAAGGAACCCTAGGCATAGTTAGAGATAGCAGTTCTACACAAGATCACACAGAACATATATCATAGTTAGCAATCTGTAATCCTCAAGAACACATTAATAAAGTTGTTATTCAGTTGTTCATTGTTCTTCTTAGTACATGTGTTGAGATTCCGCATTAACACATAGTATTCATAGTCATTGTTTCCACATAGTCATTTGTATTTATACATCCTGGCTATCATCCTTTATAGGCTGTAAAGATCCTTTCAGTTTTCCAAGGACCTTCAAGTGGTATCAGAGCCTTTGAGAAACTCTGAATAAGAAGAACAGTTAAAAACCAGTTATTCATCTCCTACCAACAGATCTAAACATGTCTGGAACACAAGGTGAAAATCCACCACCACCACCTCCACAAGAGACACAACAAACACCAACACAACAAACTCCTCAAACAGTCTCAACCATCAAACTGCCTATTCTCAAAAAGGGAGAATATGATATATGGGCTATGAAGATAGAACACTATCTAGCTCATACAGACTATCCAATTTGGGAGGTTATCCAAAATGGGAATGGTCCTGTGTCAGTCACAACTGATACATCAGGACAAATTAAAATTTTGCCTCCTAAAATAGGAGAAGAAGTAGTGGCCAGAGAAAGAGAAAGAAAAGCTAGGACCACCTTGCTAATGGCCATACCAGAAGATCATCTAGCTAAATTCCATAAGATGACTGATGCAAAAGAAATGTGGAATGCCATCAAATCCAGATTTGGTGGAAATGATGAATCCAAAAAGATGCAGAAGTACATCTTGAAGCAACAGTTTGAAGGATTCACTGTATCCAACACAGATGGGATTCACAAAGGCTATGAGAGATTCCAAAGTCTTCTCAGTCAGTTAGAGATTCATGGAGCAGGTGTATCTACTGAAGATGCAAATCAGAAATTTCTAAGATCTCTACCTTCTGCTTGGTTACAAGTTTCCTTAATCATGAGGAACAAACCAGGTATGGACAGTCTCAGTTTTGATGACTTGTACAACAATCTAAGAGTCTTTGAAAATGATGTAAAAGGCTCTACTGCATCAACTTCCAACTTGCAAAATATAGCATTTGTTTCTGAAAACACCAACAGTACTAATGATGTTAGTACCGCTTATGGTGTTTCCAATACTTCTGGTCATAATTCAAAGCTTGAACAAACATCATCATATTCCTTGCTTGCAAGTCAATCAAGTTGTCCTCAACTGGATCATGAGGACTTAGACCAGGTTGATGAATATGACCTTGAAGAAATGGACTTAAAATGGCAAGTGGCAATGATCTCCATGAGAATAAAGAAGTTCTACAAGAAGACTGGTAGAAAGCTACAGTTTGATGCAAAAGAACCTGTTGGTTTTGATAAAACCAAAGTGGAATGCTACAACTGCCACAAAACAGGGCATTTTGCAAGAGAGTGTAGAACAAAGGAAGATAACAGGAGGAGGGATGGATGGAATCCTGGAAATAAAGATGGGAGCAGAACTGGAAAGAAAGAAGAGTCTAAAGCATTGGTGACAGTTGATGGAGAAAGTGTTGACTGGACAACTCATTCAGAAGATGATGAAAATTATGCTTTCATGGCTAGCAACAGCTCAGGATCAGACACACAGGTACAAATGAGTGTAAAGAGTCTTATGCTAACCTTAAAAGACTATATGATGCTCAGAGAGAGCAACTTAGTGATGCTAGCGTAGAAATAAAGGCTTATACTCAAGGTCTTAAGAAAGTTGAAGCACAGTTAGTTGCCCATCAACAAGGTCAACTTTGGTATGAACAAAAAATCAAATTTATGAAAATAGATTTAGATGATAAAACAGATGTTCTAACATACCATAAGAAATTGTTGGCTAAAGCTCAAAAAGAAAAAGATGATTTAGAAGTAATAGTAGACAAATGGAATCATTCTTCAAAAAATCTTGGTAAAATTGTAAATCATCATATGAGTGCCAGGGATAAATTTGGGCTAGGGTATGGTGATTACAGATATAGTGGGATTTTGAGTTATGAAAATGAAGTTTTCCAAAGTGTCTTTAAGAGCAATAAAAGTGATTTTGAAAATCCACCTTTGAATAAAAGGCTTGTTAAAACATGTGAAATGCAAGCAGTACCACCACCCATGACAGGGAATTATCTACCCTCTGGACCTGATATTGAAATAGATGACTCACAATATACATATGGTCCAGAAAAGTCTCAACCAAGTGAACCTGAATCCCAAACAACTGAACTTGATACCTGTGACTCTAACATTAGTACAGAACCTTCTGAATTAGTGTCTGAACCAGTTGTCAATGAATCAAATGTAGAAGTTCAACCTAAGGTTTGGTCTGATGCTCCAATCATTGAGGAGTATGAATCAGATAGTGATGATGAGTGTGTGACTGTACAAACTAAGGGAAATGTTACACCTAGTTTTGCTAACAAGCAAGTAAAAACTCCTAGGGAAAATGTTAAGAATCAGTCTACACATAGTCAAAAACCTAAGGTTAACAACAAAGAGTTGGGAAATGAGTTTTCTGAAAGAGCATGTTTTGTCTGTGGTAGTTTTAGTCATTTGATAAGAGATTGTGATTATCATGTAAAATTGGCTAAACAAGTTGAACTGAACAAACAAAATATGTCTAAGGGTAATGGTACAGGGGAGAGGAAACCAACATGGAACAATGTTCACAGGGTGAATAAACAAAATCAATTTGTTCCTTTAGCAGTACAAACAAGAACTGGAAATAATCCAGTTAATACTGCTAAAGCTAGCAGTACTAAAAAAGTTAGTACTGCTAGACAAAAAGTTAACAGACAGACAGTACTAACTAGCACTGCTCTGAAAGTTAAAACTTTTAAGCCCAATGTGAATGATGGTAGACCAGCAAATGTTTTTCACAAAACACATTCACCATCATCAAGGCCTTTCAAAAGAACAACAGTACTAAAAACAAATTTTTCAAACCAAAAGGTTTATACTGTTAAGGTAAAAGAAGTTAGTACTGTTGGGGAAAAATGGGTCACTGCTGTTAAGTCCTCAGCAGGTTGTAAATGGAGAACACCAGGATACAACAATAATATTCTCTCCAAATACAATGGTGGATCTAACCAGGATGTATAAATACAAATGACTATGTGGAAACAATGACTATGAATACTATGTGTTAATGCGGAATCTCAACACATGTAAGTCTAAAAAGAACAGATAGAACAACGAATAACAACTTTATTAAGTGTTCTGAGGATTACAGATTCTAACAAAGATAAATGTATTACTGTTGATCTAGTTGTATGAACTGCTATCTCTACTCTGAGCTCTGCCAGTCCTTTTATATGATAAGGATAACCCTAAACGGCTTACATATCATTTTAATATAATATCTCAGAAGGCATCACCATTTGGTCTTGTATCAATGTATCGTAAGAACCGTGATCGCCATTGTGCATATCTTCCTGTTGCAAGCATTAGTAGAAAGTTAGTTCGTACCGTTGAGAAGATATTTAAAAGATATTTCTGAGATATTATATAAAATGATATGTAAGCCTTTTAGGGTTATCCTTATCATATAAAAGGAACCCTAGGCATAGTTAGAGATAGCAGTTCTACACAAGATCACACAGAACATATATCATAGTTAGAAATCTGTAATCCTCAAGAACACATTAATAAAGTTGTTATTAAGTTGTTCATTGTTCTTCTTAGTACATGTGTTGAGATTCCGCATTAACACATAGTATTCATAGTCATTGTTTCCACATAGTCATTTGTATTTATACATCCTGGCTATCATCCTTTATAGGTTGTAAAGATCCTTTCAGTTTACCAAGGACCTTCAGGTAAAAATATTTTGATTTTGGTTTTTTAAATCCTACTAAATGTAAAGGACAAGTAAATAAATGCACGAAAACGAGTAAACAAGTAACGACAATTAAAACACTTAAGCATAAAAACGTAAACGGGAACTAAAAGCGCGACATTTAAGCAAGTACATCAAATTTAAACCCTACGAACGCAAATTTAATTTTAATAAATCCTAAATGACTAAAAATAATTTTCAAAAAAAGAATTATATTTTTTTGGTTTTTATTTTATTTATTATGAATTAAAAACAGATTTAATGAAATAAAATGATTAAAAATACTAAACTAATTTATAAAAATTCTAAAAAATTACAGAAAGTACTTTGAAGTATAAAGAACATAAGAAAAATATAAAACTTGAAAAGTGTTAAACGAATAAGCCAGAAAATAAGCAAATAAGCAATTAAATAAAAAACTAGAAAATGGCTATTTTAATAAAGTAGTGCAAGTATTAAACTGAAAAAGACCCTAGGGCAGTTGGTGTTTGAGTGTGGTGTTGAGGCGTTGAGTATACTAAGGGGAGGTCATGGGTTCGACCCCCAAGGCTTCCTTTTTGAAAAATAATTTTATTTTTTTAACTTTTTGCTAATAACTTTAAGAACTAAAGAAAATAAGCTACTTTTGTCAAATGACTTATTGGTAAAACTAACTTTTAAGCTTAGAATAAGCCTTTTGAAAATGACAAATAAGCAATGAAAGAAACTTTTAAGCTTAAATGCAAAATTTGTCTAAACTGTTTTGAAAACTAGGACAAAATAAGCAATGAAAGAAACTAATAGGCTGAAATAACATCTACCTAGACCTAATAAGCTAAAGTAACATGAATTTGACTAACAAATTGAGATTAAAAGCTCTTAAAAGATAAAAGTCTAGCTGGCTTAAATAGGACAGATTTAAAGGAAAATGGCTTATTTTGAGCTAATCTTAAGACCTAATAAGCACTTTGAAATCAAGAGTAAACCAAAAACAGATTAAGTTTGACAACAAATGAACCTATAAAAACAACTTTTATGAAATTTAACTAAGAAATAAGCTAGAAAAATGGTTTTTAGGAAGTTTAAGAAAAGCTAAGTTGCAGCCCTAAATTAAGCAACTAAAATAAGCTCAAAAGACAAAAATGTCTTAAAACAGATTGAGCTTGTTGCCCAAGGAGCTTGTGTTCTAAAAATGATACCATTAAACAGATTATAGCTAACTTAAATTCGCATTAGAAATTTGACTTTTTACTTTCTGAAAATTTAACTTCTATTTAGACAGATTTTAATTTTAAACCAAATTGGCAATAGCACACTAATACTAATTTATTTCTAATGCATTAGTAACTAGAAACAAGCTCAAATTAATACCTAATTTAGATCTAAACTAATAAGCTATATTATGAAACTATAAATCCACAGATTCAAGTTATTGTTACCTTGAACCCTAAACTTGAACTTTAGACTATGAAAACTTTTGAAAATTAATCAAAAGAACTTAAACAAGTTTAACAAAATTAGATTTATAACCCAAAACAATTTCTATCCTATTTTGACTCATTTTGAACTTAATGTCAAACACTCCTTTAAAACTCTAATGATGATTTTTAAACTATAAGAAACCTAAGTAAGCTAAAACAGATTAAGCAACATGCATTTTAAGGACAAATAAGCAAAATCCAATAAGAAATAATACTAAAATAGAAGTAAATGAGCTGAACATATATAAGCTAATTTTTTTGGTTTTTTAAGGAGTTTAATATCAAAAACATAAAAATTGAGATTTTACTAAAAATTAAACACAATAAGCATCTAATAACTATAATAAGCAGTGATAAGCTAATCTAAGTAAAAATAAGCTAATATTAAGCAGAAAATAGCTGAAATGCAAAATTTAGCTTCAAAAGGTAAAATGAAAAACTTACAAGAGCCTTAGCACAAACAAGGCTCATTAAATTGCTCAAGGAGTTACTCAACAAGCTCCAGCTTATCTTAGGATAAGCTGGTGTGGTCTTGGAATACCATCCAGGTCTGGCTTTCCTTCCATAATAAGCTAAGGTAAAAATTTGGAGTGGATATGAAATTTAAACCTGTTAGCCTTAATTATATTAAGTCAAACAAGTATGTTATCGGTCTTAAAAAGTCAAACTAGGTCTTGTATTGTAATAGGCTAGTCGGGTTCAACGGGCTTGGATTGTAATCTAATATTGTCCGTGTTTCGGGCTCAAAGCCCAAGTTTAGCCAAGCCCGGCCCATTAAGAAAGCCCATGAGCCAACTAGAAGGCTAGGGTATAAATATCCCTTCACCACACTTGGTGAAGGGAGTTGGTTACATTTTCACTTCACTTGTAACTTTCCCATTCTCTCTCTAATCTAGTTTCTGGTAATGTGCAGGGAGAGGAAAACCAACATGGAACAAGTTCAAAAGGGTAAATAAACAAAATCAATTTGTAACATACAGTACAAACAAACGGAGTTTAATCCATTAAAACTGCAAAAGCTAGCAGTAACTAAAAAAGTTAGTACTGCTAGACAAAAAGTTAACAACTACAGTACTAACTACCTGCTCTGAATGTTAATACAGTTAAGCCCATTGTGAATGTGTTAGACCAGCAAATGTTTTTTCATAAAACTCATTCACCATCTTCAAGGCCTTTAAAAGAACAACAGTACTAAAAACAAATTTTTCAAACCAAAAAGTTTATACGTGTAAAGTTGTAAAAGAAGTTAGTACTGTTGGGAAAAATAGGTCACTGCTGTTAAGTTCCTCAGCAGGTTGTAAATGAGAACACCAGGATACAATCAATAATAACTCTCCAAATACAATGTGATCATAGCCTTGAGAAATTATTCAAACTTTCAAAGATCCCCTATGCAGACTCAAGCCCAAACAGCTTGGGTCCCTAAGAGTCTAATCTCTTTTCTTTCAATGTGCAGGATAAGCCACATAGAATCTCTAAAGAAAAAGGAATTATTGATATAGATGTCAGGCACATGACAGGGAACAAGAGCTTACCTGCTGACTTCAAGACTTTATGGTGGCCCTGTTGCCTTGGGGTAGTAAAGTCTATATACTAGTAAAGGGGAAGAGAAAAAAACTGTAAGTTATATTTTGAGGATGTAAGCTTTGTGAAGGAACTCCACCTTTCAATCTCATTCTGTGTCACAAATGTTGGACAAAAAGAACAAGGGTTCTGTTTACGTGACTCGAATGACTTGTTTTGTCTCCTGATTTTAAGTTACCTGATGAAAATCAAATATTACTTAAAGTCCCCCCCGACAAAACAATATGTACAGTATTCAATTAGAGAACATTGTTCCTTTTAGGAGGTTTTGACTTGTTAATTGCAAGGCTACAACTGATGAATCTAACATATGTCATAGGAGGTGGGTATGTAGATTTCAAAAACTAAACCATACTTGTAAAAGGGAAACTTGTAAGAGGTTACCTACAAAGCTTTTTCAAAATTGACCACACTGTGTGTTGCTTGTCAGAAAGGAAAGCAACACAAAGCTTCTGTAAGGCCAAGTTAGTTAGCTCTATTAGTCAATACCCCAACAGACTACTTGCATATGGACTGTTTGGACTTACATCGTGAGAATAATAAACCATAAGACCTATGTTTGTATCACTGATATTTTAGCAGATTAGTTGGGACATTTATCTTAAGAACTAAGGATGAAACAAGTGCAATCCTAAGGACTTTATAAACAAAATAGAAACCATTGAATCAAAAGGTTAAAACTATTAGATTGATAATGGAACTGATTTTAAAAACAGTGATTTCTTGAATTCTGTGGCTAAAAGTGATCAAGAGGGAATACAACAATGCCAAGAACCCACAACAAAATGGAGTTCTGAGAGAAAGAACAGGACCCTTATTGAGGCAGCAAGGACCATGCTTGCAGATTCATTTTTACCTACACTTTTTGGCTTAAGCAGTTAGTACTAGCTTGTTCATGTTCTAAAACAGTAATTAGTGACCAGCCTCATATAAGACACCTTATGAACTTTAACTGTAAGACACCAATTATAAGTTATATAAGACCTTTTGGTGCCATGTAACCATCTTTAACACCATAGACCAACTGTGCAAGTTTGTTGGAAATCTGCTAGGATTTTTGGTTTGGTATCTCACACAAGCAAGGCTTTTAGAGTATACAAAATTAGTAACCAAAAGAGTTGAAGAAAACTTCACATAAACTTCTTAGAAACATAACCCAATGTTGCAGGGAAAAGGACCACATTGGCTTTTTGACCTTGATTTATTTACTGATTATCTATGAAACTAACATTCTGTTAAGATCAGAGAATCAAGCTAACATTCATGCAGGTCAACAAGAATCTAACCATAATACAGGCACAAAAGACAAAATTAATGCCGGGGATTCTGAAAAAGAAGATGAATTTGATCAAGACTGCTTTGAACTGCCAATATGGCATTCCTATTCTTCCACAAACAAATCTGCTTCAAAATCACATAAGAAGAGAGGAGGTCCAAGAGAGGAAGAACAAGTCTTTCTGGATGATCTTGCAAGACTTCAAAGGCAAGAAAAAGAAGCTAATAAGGAAGCTGAAGCTCTCAGAAAGAATATTGAACAAGAAACTAAAAACTTGGTAACTCAGGCAAGAGCTGCTAAGTCTAGCAGTACTAACATTTTTAGTACTGTTAGCACAACAACTAAAGCTAGCGGTACTAACCTTGTTAATACTAGCGGTACTAACCCAGATAGTACTGCCAGTCCTAAAGAGGGACAATCTCTTTCTGACACATCCAATTCCTAAGAAGGTGACTCAGAAATACCTCCACTTGAGGATATTCATGAAGATGCTACTGATGGTATCTTTACACATTCATCTTATGATGATGAGGGTGCAGAGGCTGACTTCAAAAATTTGGAAACAATTGTGAATGTTAGTCCTATTCCCACATCAAGAATTAATCCCTCTCATCCTTCAGCACTAATTCTAGGTGATCGAACATCAGCAGTACAAACAAGAAGCAAAGTAAATAAAAGTTCTAAAGCTCATGCTTTTGTTAGTTATGTTCAAAAGCAAAGGAGAAACAATCATGAGGACATTCATCATTTTGTTATTTGCTTGTTTCTATCTCAACATAACCCAATGAAGATTTCAGAAGCTCTGAAGATGAAAGCTGGGTTGATCTATCAAGAAGAATGCTGCAGTTTGAGATTCAAATGTTGGATCCTAGAATATTTGCCTATGTAAAAGGGCTATTGGTACAAAGTGGTGTACCGAAATAAAAAGATAAAAGAGGATTTGGTTGTCAGGAACAAAGCTAGATTGGTTGCTCAAGGGACACAGGCGAGAGAAGGATATACTATGATGAAGTTTTTTGCTCCTGTGGCAAGGCATGAAGCCAATAGATCTTTTTTAGCATTGCCTCGTATATGCCTTTATAGTCTATCAAATTGGATGTGAAAAGTGCCTCCTCCTATTGCAGATTGATGAAGAGGAATATGTTTCTCAACCGACCAGGTTTCCTAGAATCTATGTAATTCCCAAGAAAGTCTAAACAAAGTGGTTAAAGCTCTGTATGGGTTACATCAAGCTCCCAAAGCATGGTATGCTACTTTATCCACTTTCTTGTTGAAGAATGGATACAGAAGAGGGACAATTGACAAAACTCTCTTCCTAAAGAAGGACAAACATGATATCATTTTAGTTCAAGTCTATGTGGATGATATCATCTTTGGGTCTACAAAGAAGTCTTGGTGTGATGAGTTTGAGGCATTGATGAAGAGTAGATTTCAGATGAGTTCAATGGGAGAGCTCACTTTCTTTCTTGGCCTACAAGTCAAACAGAAACCAGATGGTAATATTTAAAAAGCAAACCATTGTGGCCACTTCTACTACAGAAGCCGAATATGTTGCTGCTGCAAGCTGCTGTGGGCAAGTTTTATGGATTCAAATGGGTTCAACTTCATGAACACAAAGATCTACATTGATAATGAAAGCACCATTTGCATTGTAAAGAATCCAGTATATCATTCGAAGACAAAGCATATTGCTATTAGGCACCACTTCATACGAGATGCTTATGAGAAGAAACTCATACAGGTGCTTAAGATCCACACTAATGACAATGTAGCTGATCTACTAACCAAGGCATTTGATGTTAGCCGATTTCAGTTCTTGGTTGTTTCAATTGGGATGATAAATCCATAAGCTACATTGGTTAAAGGGAGGCAATATGAAGTATTGTCTA
The DNA here is from genome assembly GCA_026074375.1 of Tanacetum coccineum. NCBI lineage: Eukaryota > Viridiplantae > Streptophyta > Magnoliopsida > Asterales > Asteraceae > Tanacetum > Tanacetum coccineum. Next base: position 69,198 of record BQNB010006393.1, on the reverse strand, counting down.
TAAAACCTCTCATCTCCTGAACATATCATCTCTCTCACACGCATAGTTTCACCCCAAAACACATTTTTTTTCTTACCGTACTTTTAGTGGGTCATCTGTGGATGAAAGAGGTAAAACACACCATGGCAAATCAAACTTGTTCCAAGAAACCCCTAAACCCTTATGCTCCACCTTTCTACCAACTGATGTTAAGCATTGTCTGAATGTCGGGTATACGTTTGTGAACTTTACGACTTCTAAAGCAGTTTGGAAATCTCATGTTTGCATTACCAGAAAGAGTTGGCCGTTGTTCAAGAGTAAGAAGATTGCTCAAGTTGTTTGTGCTTGGATTCAAAGTAAGAATTCTCTTGTGAAGCATTTTGAAGACATGAGATTATGTAGACCATCCAAAGAGTATTTGCCGGTGTGGTTCGACCCACCAAGAGACGAGTCTATGTCATGTTTGACAACAAAGGGGATGCGTAACAATGGAGCGATGTGTGCCAGGTAAATTGGTGAGTATGGTTATTGACGAGGGAAGTATGCATCTCAAGCAAACAATTTCAGATTAGAGATTTAGTATGCTTTTAAACTATCCCTAGAAAAGTGATGCTTGTCAACGCTTTAAGAAGATTTAGAGAGTCACTGAGAAGAGTTACTGATGGTACTGAAGCATTCCTGATACTTACATTGTTCATTCTTTGTTTGGACAAAGTTAGTACCGACCATGCAAATTTAGTACCGCTGGGCAAAGTTTGTACCGCTAAAGAGTCGATTGGAGAAAAATACCGTCAAGGGTACAAAGTGTAAATTGGAACGTTTTCTTTAAAATTAGGTCTCCTAAACCTATAAGAATCCATCTCAATCGCACACTTACTCAAGCAATCTCTCTAACTGACATTCTTCTTTACAAGCCCTAATCTCTCTTACCGACGATCTCTCTCTTCTAAGCAACATGGCTGCTCTTGAGTCCTGTCCTAAGCACAACATGATCGCATACTTGGAAAAGACTGAAGGGAATGTCGAGTTTCATGAAGTCATTGATTTTCTTCGGAGAAGTTATATTTATCATGCGCTCACTGTAAGTCCTGTTGTTTCGACCACATTCGTTGAACAGTTTTGGACGTCTGCTAAGTCCAAAACAATCAACAATGTTAGGCACATAACTGCCAAAGTAGCTGGCAAGTTTGTGTCTATCTCTGAGGCATCAATCCGAACTGATCTTATTTTTGATGATGCTGATGGGATAGACTCATTACCAAATCAAGCTATCTTTGATGCTATTCAGCTTATGGGATATGAAGGGGATTTAACTGTGTTAACATTTAATAAAGCTTTGTTTTCACCCCAATGGAGGTTTTTATTTCACACAATTAATCATTGTTTAAGTTCCAAAAGTACCTCTTGGGATCAAATTCCTACAAATATTGCCACCACTGGCTGTAAATTTGGTTTAACAACTTAACAATAGTATAATTTTTTCTAAAGTGATTTTTGATGGTATGTTTAAACATGTAGAGGCTAAGAAGAAGTTTGTTATGTATCCTCGTTTTATTTCTATATTTTTAGGGCTAAGACAATTAGTTAATGTAACTGTACCTTTAGATCACTTTCCTGTAAATAGTTTAACTAGTAAAATTTTTTCTTTTATGGGTCAAAAAGGGCAAAACATTTTTCAGGGGCAAAATTAGCACCTTTGTTAGATAATATGTTGGTCCCAACCAACACAGGATGATGGTAGGAAGGGAGGGGTGCTAACCAATATCAGAAAGAAACTATCTGAAGGCACAAAACATCACCCTCATCCTGAACCCCACTAGTGAAGCCCGCCAAATGAGTCACTGCCTGACCTCATCTTCTGGCTCATCTAGTGAGGTACCATTTGAGCAACAACCTGACCTTTCACCAAGTCCTTCACCCAGACCTTCACCAAACCCTTCTCCCCACTACTCTTATTATTCCTGATTCAATTCCAGAACCTACTGGTGAGAATCTTGGAGATCATTCATTCAATGATACATCCCTTTCAGGGAATGAGGATGCAATGACTCTCCAAAATGTCTATGGATCTTTTATCATCTTTGTGTAAACAGGTTTCAGATCAAACCAAGGAAATTGAACTCTTGAAGGCTAAGATCAAAAGGCTCAAGAAGAAAGCTACACCTGTCATCAACCATTTTAAAGCATATCAAAAGAGAATCTCAAAGGAGCAAAGACAACAAAGGAAACGCTCCTCAAATTGAAAAAAGTGGGTGCAGAAAGAGTCTGTATCCAAACAAGGGAGGAAGAATGCAAAAGGAGGATGTGTAAGAGCAAAAGAAAATGGCTCAAATGAAGGGAGGACAAAGATAAAAGAAAAATGAAGGATGAGACAAAGAAACTGATGAAGTTGGACTAGAAGGGGTAGGGGGGGGGGTAGGGGGTACTGAAGATGAAGTTAGTTATGGAAGCAGGGCTCTAATGAAGGAGTAGTACGCACCTAGACCGACTTTGAAAAAGTTAGTACCGACAGACCAAAACTTAGTACTGATGATCTCAAAGTTAGTACTGATGAACAAATGGAAAGTAATGATGATCAAGTTGATGCTTCTGAAGAGATCTTTGAAGATACTGAAGACCAAAGGGAAGGTACTGAAGAGAAAGTTGAAAGTACCGTACCTAAAAGCAAAAAAGAAAGTACTGAGAGAAGCAAAACTAAAAGGAAGAAATTGGGCTACTCAAGTTCTCAAACATCCACTCAAAGACATCCCTCATTATGATAGTGGTGATTGGAATGAAACAATTGCAACACTACCATCAATATAGTAAACAAAACTACTGCTTCCAAAGAAAAAGAGAAAGGTATAGAACTGAAGGATGTTGAAGATACTAATAGACCTAGACCTACTTCTACAAGATCAACACTCACTTTAAAGCCTCTTCCAAAAATTGATCCTAAAGACAAAGGGAAGAAGAAGATTGAAAAGGAGGATGAAACTGAAAGTGAAGATGATAGATATTGCTTCAAGCTTTGAAGAAATTACAAGGCAACTATGAGATCGATAGAAGAGATTGTGGCTAGGAAAGTGCAAGAAGAATGGGAAGCTGAAGAGGAGAGAAACAAGATTGCTGAAGAACAAGCAACAAATGAAGGCTCTTATTCAAGACATTGATGATATAGAAAGCAAAAAGAATGAGGCAGACAGAATTCTAGGCTGAGAAGGCTTCAAGAGCAAGAAAGAAGCAGTTTACAATAGAAGTAAAAGCTAAGATCCTTCATGATACAATTGTTGCTCAAACGAGAAATTCCTTGCTCAACAAAGATCACAAGCTATAGTAGAACAAACCTCCAACCAAAAAATCCACTCATAAATCACAATGGATAACCTACTTAAAGTCATGTGGGGAAAACTTCGCAAACATGGCAAATTTGAAAGGCAGGAAGTTTGAAGACATACCAAGCTTTGTATGAAAAAGATTAAGAGGCTAATGAACATTTCATTTCCCACTTGGTCCTGCTTTAAAGATGAAAAGAGCTATATCAAAAAGATGAATGAGAAAAGAGGTGGTTTATCTAAATCTGAAGTGATCAAGGAAGACACCAAAGAAGAAGTCAAGGATGAGGATAAAGATGAAGAAAGTACTAGAAAAAGAAAGCTAGGTACTAGAAAGAAGATGAAGTCAAGAAAAAGGAGATATATTGCAACACACTACTATATAAGAGGATGATACTGACAAAAAGAAAAATGATGAGCTGAGATTGTGTTTGAAAATAACTCAAGATAAGAAAAAAGAAGTGACTGATTAAGTACTTGACAAGAGGTACTCCAATCATATGACTGGAAGACTCATAATTATGGTAGCTAAACCACAACTTGATGAAGGGCTAAACCAATAAAGAAATCAATTGAGCTGTGGTAAGCAAAGTAAGTAGGACAGAAAAGACACTTTACTGTTTAACATCAGTAATTGTCCTTATTTTATATAGAAGATCTAAATTCTGTTTATCAAACTGGTAAAGGAATAAATACCAAATTGAGATGGCCTAAAGTTTTGAAAGAGTTCTTTGGGGAGATTTGATGGTTTTGTTCAATCCTGATGAACAAGATGAGTTTTGGAACTCACAGCATGAATGGAAAGTAATCAGTTGGAAGTTGCACAGTTCTTCAGGTGTACACACTTTGATGACTAATGAAGGAGTAGTCATACATATGCTAACAGAGAAGAAGTATCCTTTAAAGAAGGAAATACTGGTGCAAATGCTAAATTTAAGATTAGAGTCTGAAGAAGAAAGTACAATGGCATTGGAATTGATAAGATTTATCAAGAAGGTACTTGCTGACTTAGAATCTAAAGAACAAGACTGATGAAGTGAAAGGTGATTGAGTGTTGGCTAACCACCACACAACAAATGGTTATTAATTCACCATGCTTAACAGGCAAAAGAATTGGCTAGTCCACAAGCAAACGGCTTGGGGTAAAGACTTCTCAAATCCGTTGATGGTTTACAATTTACCAAAAATTGTAGGGTAATCAACTCACCTTGCTTCTTGGTGAAGAGTTGGCTAGTCCGAGATCAAACAGTTCTTGGTAAAGACTAATCAAATCTGTTGATAGCTGATAGTTTGCTAAAAACTATATGGTTTATCAATGCACCATGTTATTGATCAATGAAGCATTGGCTAGTCCCAAACTCAAAGCTGGTATTTGGTAAAGACTAATCAAATGCCGTTGATGGTTGACAGTTTAGCCAAAATCTTATGGGTATTTAACTCACCATATTCTTAGAATAAAGAGTTATCTATCCCGAGATGCAAACGGGCTACTGGTAAAAGAGAAGATTGGTGTGTGTGGGATACATCAAATACCCCGTTTAATAGGGTCTGGTAGTTTGCCAAAAACTATAAAGCCAACTTAGTTGGTTTGCAGGATAAGGATGTTGCTGAGTAGCTGAAAAGATGTTGCTGACATAGCTGAAAAGTCAAAGTTGCTGCTAAAGAGGGATAGAGAGTACAAGATTAAGAAAAGATAAAGAATGTTTGGATACATCCTCTGTGAAGCTTAAAGGATTGAAGAAACATGAAGTTAAAATAGTTTAACATTCATGTTTAAGGGAGGATTTGTTAGGATTAATGTTTTCTTAACTTAGTACCGACAGTACAATAGTTAGTAACTCGGACAGTTTTTTTTTTTTTATTTTGTTTTTAAACTTAGTACCCGACAGTACACAAGTGTTATACTATAGACTGGGCTGGTGAGTTAGTATCGTTAGATAGTAAAATAGTTAAGTAACCTTATAGAAAGAAATTTAAAAGATATTTGTGAATATTTGTCAGAAAGTCATTTAAAGACTTTGTAGGGTTAGTCCTTGGTTCTATAAAGGATAACTATGACCATAGTTAGGTCATATAGAGAGCATGAAATAGACGATTACAAATCACAGATCATATCATAGTTAGCAATCTGTAACTCTCAAGAACATTTTTAACAAAGTTTGTATTCATTTAATCATTTATTCTTCTTATACTCTCTTGTGTTAAAGATTCCGCTTAACATAATGTATTCAAGACATTGTTCTCTACATATTCAGTTTTTTTGTATTTATATATCTTGGCTATCATACCTTTATAGCTGGCAAAGATCCATTCAGTTTAAGGAACCTCAATGTTTCCATGGATCATGTCGGGCAATCCACCAACATACCTTTCAATTTTATTCGCCTCCTCAGGGAACATTCTAACACACAGTAGTGCTAGCTCTTGAAAACATTGGTTGTACTTGACCACATCAGTTACCTATTACTTTCAAGTTTTCACAACTCAGACCTCAAGTCTTTCTTCATTTCGTTTCATGGACAATACCTTGTCAGTCCATCATTCTTCTTCAGATCTACCCAAGTCATCGAGTATGCAACATCATGAGTTAACACAGTCATAACATGGGAATCCCGCATGTTAGAGCACCTGCTAAATTAGGGGTAGTCAAGTAGGCAAATTTGATCTGGCTTTCCACCAGCAGTTGCTTATCGATAAAGAAAGTTCTCCATTCTTTCATACCATTGGGTTAGACTCAAGCCACTTCCCTCTGTGCCCTTAAAATACAGAGTTTGTACTCAGAGATCCTGATAAGTGACACTCTCTTAGGCAACAGCTTTGATTCCCCTGACACCCGTTCCCGAAGAATGGCTATCAGTGCCATTCCTGGTTGCGTCACGTGCGGCCAAAGCGGCACTGACACCTTGGTTAATCATAGCTTGGAGTTGGGCATTAGTGACCGTAGTGGTTGTGGTTGCTGTTGGGTCTGTTGTTGTTGTGACCGGTGTTGATCTTGTAGCTCGCTTTGGTGCCATTTTCTTTAATCACAGGAAAATACAATACTCGTTAGATTTCATAAAATCATAACCATGACATGACATATCCATGATAAATAAAGTGAAATCACATCACACAGTGAAATGTACAACTGAATTGTAATCAACAATGATATAACCAAATCGACATTCATTCACCACAAATTCGATTATAGACATGACATAACATCACCATTTCATATATAACTGGAAAACATACATGATTGGTTTAGATACAAAATGATCATAATGTTTAGGTTACAAAGTAAACATAACAACCTAAAGCCTTACTAGCCGGGATTAAACCCGTAATACTTAGTAGGCTATATACAAAACAACTAGCCATAACAAGGTCTAATCTAAGAACTGCTACCTACCCCACCAAAGTCCTCTGGCAGCATGCCGGCTGTGCAGGGACGACCCAGCGGGTCCCTGCTGTCCCTGTAATGCAGTAACCTGCCCCTGTAATGTCATCACCTGTCCCTGTAAGGCTGTCACCTGCCCCTGCAGTGTGGTGACCAGTCCCTGAAGTGGAATCGTCTCTCTCTGTAGTGTCTGCACAGCAGTCAAGGTCTGAATAATCTGCTGCTGTCGAGTGCGATCAGCAGCTCTCAACTCTCTCATCTCCTCACGCCTCCTGCGGTCTGTCTCTAGCAAATCTGACATCGCTCTCTGCCTCCTACGGTCCGCTGATTGTAACTCTGTGATTTCTGACATCTGTGCATAAAAAAAAAAAAAAAAAAAAAAAATGAATTGTGGTGCGTAGTGAAATAACCTCCCCATGAGCAAGATCGCTAGCATTCCATTCGGCATCGCCCTAAGCCTCTCTAGACATCCAGCCTCGGTCTTCCATGAGCTGAAGTGTTAAGTGTCATGAGTACGTCTATCTCTAAACAACATATTGACCCGACCGGCCAATAGCTGCCTCTGTCCCTGCTCATCATCTAGCCTAGTGTAGATCTCATCTGTATCTCGCCTAACCATAGACTCAAACTCTCTCATGTGTGCACCCAACTCTGTATCGGTACTAACTGGAGCTCCCTGTAAGGTCTCAACAATCTCATCCCATGAATCCGTGATCCCATATCCAACGTATCTCTCTGGGTCACGCCTAATCTCCCTGTTCATAGTAGCAACAAAACTATAATCGGCCTTAAAACCTCCAACTGGTCTAGCAGCAGCAGCGGCGGAGCTCTCTCCTACCTCATACCTAGGACCTAGAGCGATACCTAACCCCATCCGAGGTGGTAGGTTAACCTCGGGTTTGCCCTCTCTATGACTGTCAGAGGGTAGTATAGGTTGTGGAATTGAAGCAGGAGAGCTGATTTAAGGCAAGGGTGGTGGTGCATCTGGTCTGGTGGGGGAGAGTATGAAGGGTGGTGGTAATGGTAGAGAATGGGAAGTAGCTGAAAAGCCTCAGCTCTCATCCGAATCATGGCAGCTCGATGATAGCCCAAAGAAGCGAATCGGACTAAGGATGTGGTGCAGTCAATCAATGAGGGTGGTGATAGTGGGAAAGGAATCTGGGGTGGTGATGAAGACCATGGAGATAGTGGTGATGCTGGTGGGGAAGATATAGCAAGCAGTCTGGCAACCTCAGAATCAGACCGCATCTGGTAACATAAATGGCTCTGGAATAGAAATCCTAGGCCGTCATAAAACGATATACAGGGTGAGGGTGGTGGTGTGGTGCCGCAGACTCAACAGTCTCAAAAAGGCTCAGTCTCCTCGCAGACGATGGCCCAGTAGCTGGTAAAGCAACAACTACAGGGTAGGCAGGAGCTGAGTGCTCCTCCTCCGCCTCCTCGTCAATCTCAACATCCATCTCGTCATCCTCATCCTCCTCATCGGCATCGATGTCCATATCAGCGTCCTCATCCTCCTCAATGTCCATCTCATCATCTCCGTCATCTCCTCCGTCAGCAGGATAGTCGATAGGATCCTCCTCAGGGTCCTCATCGTCATCCTCCTCCGGATCTGCGGAATAAGCTTAATTCTCATAATATGTATCAAGGGTTATAGTGCGCTAGGTAATGTAACTAGTAATTTTTACAAAAGTCATGCTAAAAAATTTTAAATTTTGACCGTTTTTAAGCATATTGCATGTTATTTTGTAAAAAAAAGAAGACAAGTACGTTCTAATTCTCCATCCCCCCCCCCCCCACCTAAATTATGCAACGTCCTCGTTGTATAGATAAAATACTGAATAATAAGGAAGAATAGAATTAGAACGAAAAACTCCCTGATGTTTTGCTCGTGATAATTCTCTAAGATGAGTCCTTGAGCAAAAAGTGTGTTGGCTAAGTCTTCAGCATGCCTGGATAAGTTCAACACATGTCTTTTTCAGCATATACCATATCATAGTTTTGGCAAGGTCCTGTATAAAAGATTAGAAGACAAGTGCAAATTCTATCTCGCTACAATGGTACAAGAAAAAAATTAAACATACAACTGTATAGGGATCAATATGCCGTATCCCAAACCCTAGGATACGCCATATTGTTCATGTAGAAACAATTAAATTACTAGAAATTAAATATTAAGTTTTAAAAACTGATAACGTCCAGACATCTCAATACGCCGTATCTGTAACACCCCCAAATTGGGTCGCAGCGGAATATGGGTCCGGGGCGTGTTACTTCTCAGATCAATAACACAAGATATATATAGAACGACCAAAAAGTCGTTTGAAAATGATACATTGGATTTAACAAAGTAATTGTTACATAAGCCCGAAGCTTAACTTGTTCATTTGATCAAAATACAAAGATTTTCAGCCCATGACAGATAACAAAATGAAATGTGATAAAATCTTTAATGCATGACATCCAAATCAAAACCACCAATGTATCCATCGCACCTCGTGCTTATTGATCTCCTGAAAAACATTGCTTTAAAACGTCAACAATAATGTTGGTGAATTCATAGGTTTGATAAATCATATATTGTAGGACCACAAGATCTCCCAAGTGTATGATAATGCAACAGATGCAGATATCATATAAATGTAATTACGTTGCTCTAAGCTCATGACACTGAAGCTTGACATGTATGGATGCCAAATTAATGGCCTTTTGCCCGTGGTGATGTTCTAACCCGCAACATCCTATATTCGACATGGTATACGTTCGTTTCACTAGTGATAGCTAATCACCCGAACGGGGTTGTCAAACCCAATAGATCTATTTATTACTTTGGCTATTAATAACTAGTTAATGTGACTCGTCTAAATTTTTATGCATCGATTTTATTTTCAGTAAGATGTGTTGTCTCTTCAAAATCATTTATATGGGTTAAAGATGTGTTCTGAGATATTTTAGGAGACACGTTAATAATCTTTTTCATACAAGTCTATCATAGACGCCATTGTGCTTATATTAAGAACCGTCCGTAGTTAAATAAAATATCACAAATCTAGTTAACAATGACACTAAGCTACGCGACAACTATGCACATGAAATGCATTTAATAAATCGAACAAAGAAAACTAGAAATATGCGGATGAATATATAATTCAAGCGGAATAGGATCACAAGTACACATTTATTGATTAGGTAATATGCCACATTTATGTAGATAATTGGACATGGTAATAGGCTGGGACATGCCTAGGCGTTGAGATTGGCTAAGGTACGGATATCTATCTTATTCTTTTATTTGTGAATATGATCATACGGATTTTTTGCTATTACTTCTATTGTGACTTCACTTGACCATTGATCCATCGTTATTGAATTGTTCATATATATTGATCTTTAAGCCTAGGTATTTAAGCTATTGACTACTCATGGAGGAACCATGGGCGCGTCATTGTGGCACCGATGGCGTGACACTATACGTAGTTGTGTGATTTGTCTACGGCGCCTCGTCTTTATTGGTGTGATAAGGGATTTTTTGGAGGCGTATCGGTCGACCATAACTATTGTATTGTTCTTGTTTGTGGATGGAGGCGTAGTGCCCAACACCTCATCCAACATTGTTTGGTATATTGAATCTGCATATAGCTCGTATTTCAACGCGATTTTTATCGAGGATCGTTCTCGCTATTTTGAAAGTTCTATATATTTAGGAGGTTTACATAAATATAACTTTCTGTTCATGGATAGTAACTTTTATAAATAGTTTTATAAAAGTTATTTAATTGTCGTAAACTCGCGAAATTTATAACTCGTGTCGTTATTTAATTGAAAAATTACGATACTTATCATTTGGAATCTAAAAATATGTATTTATGTATTAAAAATACTAACCCTTGCTGTTTGACAATTTTTATTAATTAATGTTTTTATAAAAATTTATTGACGCGACTTCGTTTATTAAAGGTATAACTTGTTTTTAACGTAAACTTTTTTCGTTATTAATCCGTTAACAAGTTTCTTAGCTTTTTCGGAATCTCGTCGTGAAAATTGTATTATCTTATAAAAATATAATAATTGTGATGTTAAATGTTCGAATTTGGGGACGCAGAATGTTTATGCTTGTTTGTCTGTAAGTCCATTTTTGATCTGTTCTTTATACTTTAACCACTTTTGTATTTTACCACCATGTCTCTATTCTATCTTGTATATTATTATATCATCCTTATATTATCACTTTACTTGTCCATAATAGGTCGCCGCTTATGTGGTCATGTCAAGTGAAAACTTTATTTTATGCGATTAAAAATTAAATGGTGATATAAGCTACAATAGAATGATGCTTATGCTTAATTATGAAAAGTTCAAGAATATAAAGAGTTCAAGTGACCACTTAAGATGTATGATGGTGTGATATCAAAGTGCTAAACCCTTGTTTAGTTAACCACAAACCAAGCTTGCCACTTATAAAACCTCTTATTTCGCATATCAATAAACCCAAAATCGTGATTTCTTGCTTCGAATACTTGTAAAATATTAATCTAAGGCTTCAATATACTTTGATGTTCTTAGAATGGCTATGAGAGGTATGTAAATTAGGTTATTATAATTTGTTGGATTGCTTGAGATGGCTTATTGAGCCGTGTGCTCTAATAGAGAAGAAAAAGGGAGGGGTTTTGGTTTGATTTCTTTAAGTGTTGGTGATGTATAAGTTACTTGCTAGCTATGTGCATGTATACCTAAGATGTAAATGAGTCAGGGAAACATATGGATAGTCCTAGATGGACCCAAGTGTATGGTAGGCATGTGTCTAGGAGTCAAAGTATGGGATAGGTATGTGATTGCCTTAATGAGGTATGGTGTAGAATTTGACCAAAGGTTGTATAGAGCGTTATCTCATTTCTTCATTATAAATATTGTATAGGATACTTGACTTTTCGGAAATAATAAAGATATTACATTGTAGTATTTATGTAAGATTTTGTTTGTATTGGGTAAAAAAGTGGGTATTGTTTGTAGCGTGAAAGTTTTTGTGGTTACACGGAGTGCCTCAAACGCAATTATCGCGAAGCGTATATTCAACTTTACGTATTCCGATAAAATTAAAATGAAGTCAAAGTTAATAAATATTATCAGTCTAAAATAACTTATATAACCCCTAGCTTTGATGTAAATCTTTAATTGTTAGTGGCCCGTTTACATTGAACGCTAAATTTTATATCTTCTGCGGATTTAAACTCTTATTTCGTGAATTACAAGCAAAAACGCGTTCAACGCTAAGAAAATGTAATTAGGCGTATTTATCTGACGTCGTCAATGACTTGAAAAAAACACAGGGTGTTATAGTATCCGAGGGGTTCGATACGCGTATGAGTGTCTGGAAATTTACAGGACTCGTGCAACAAACAACTTAAAACTGGCGGTACGAATAACAATTTAAATATGACTGGGTTGTCTCCCGGGAAGCACTTTTGTTTAGTAGCTTTATGTTCGACCGCATTTTCTCTCTTTTTCTATTTTACGTGTCAAACGATCTATGAATTAGTTTATACATCACGTGTTGAATAATGTCTATCGTGGTATTTTTATTTAACTATGTTCATTTGACCTTAAGCCTTAAACCGTCATTGTCGGTGATTTTGAACTGCTCAATTAGGGGTACATGGTTTTAACTATGAAGGAACAACGTCATTTCGATTTTTGTGTTGTTCCTGGAGATTGCAATTGTTTAAACGCGATCGATACGAGTTAAATAACAAGACTTTTTCTCCATTCTTAAAATCCTTATCTCCGCGGAGCCTAGAGTCGTGCCATTTCTTAGTTCTTTCCTTGTAGATTCGACTATTCTCATATGCTCCGTCTCGTAGCTCTATTAGTTCGTTAAGCTCCATGAAATGGTTTTTTGCAGCTGCCGTGAGATCTATATTACATTGTTTAAGTGCCCAGTATGCTTTATGTTCAACCTCAACTAGTAGATGGCAAGCTTTTCCGTAAACCATCCTAAATGGGGTACATTCTGTCGGTGTCTTGTAGGCGGTCCTGAAGGCCCATAGTGCATCATTGAGTTTTTCAGACCAATCATTTGGGTTATATCCGACCGATCTTTTCAAAATACGTTTGATAGCTCTGTTGGTGACTTCGGTTTGGCCATTAGTCTGAGGGTGGTATGCTGTTGATATTATATGAGTCACCCCGTATCTAAGCAAAGCTTTTTCAAGTTGGAAGTTGCAAAAATGTGTTCCCCTATCACTGATTAAGGCTTTTGGAACTCTGAATCTGGCAAACAACCCTTTTAAGAATTTTACCACTACACGAGCATCATTTGTAGGTAGGTCCTGAGCTTCAACCCATTTAGACACGTAATCAACCACAACTAGGATATATTTGTTACCCCTTGAGTTAGGAAATGGTCCCATAAAGTCTAGTCCCCAAATGTCGAAGACCTCACAAACTTGAATATTGTTTTGAGGCATCTCGTTCCGTGATGAAATGTTCCTCGATTTCTGACATGCGTCGCACTTTATTACATAATCTTTAGCATCCTTAAAGATACTGGGCCAATAGAATCCTGCTTTGTAAACTTTTCTTCCTATAACTAAAGCACTATGATGTCCCCCGATTGGACCAGAATGGCAGTGATCCAAGATTTCAAGGATTTCACATCTAGCAACGCACCTTCTCATTACATTATCCGAACATAATCTAAATGCGTATGGTTTGTCCCAAAAATAATTCTTCACTTGAGAGAAGAATCGTTTTTCTTCTCCGTCGTCCATTCGGGAGGTACCACTTTTCTGAAAATGTAGTTGACATAATATGCGTACCATGGCTCTTCGTCATTTAGCTTGGCTTTTAGTATCATCAAATGCTCATCGGGAAATTTATCTTCGATTTCTTCTTTGGCTAATTCCCCTATATTCGGATTCTCGAGTCTTGATAGGTGATCAGCAGCCAAGTTTTTTGCTCCTTTTTTATCTTTTATCTCGATATTGAATCCTTGAAGAAGCAGAACCCATCTGATAAGTCTTGGTTTGGCATCCTGTTTGCTGCACAAATACTTTGAAGCAGAATGATCAGTGTAGACAATAGTTTTTGATAAAATTAGATAAGGGCGGAATTTGTTAAACGAGAAGACATGTGCTTAGGCATCGTTTAGAGTTTTGCTAGCATAATAGATAGGTTTGAATTTTCCATCTATTCTTTGTCCTAAGACTGCCCCTACTGCAAAATCACTAGCGTCGCACATTAATTCAAAAGGCATACTCCAATTTGGAGATATTATGATAGGTGTGGTGGTCAATCTTTCTTTTAGTTTATTAAATGCCTTTTTACAATCTTCGGAAAAATCGAACTTAGCGTCTTTCATTAAAAGCTGGGTCATTGGTTTGGAAATCATGGAAAAATCTTTTATGAATCTACGATAAAACCCAGCGTGCCCCAAGAAACTTCTAACGCCTTTCGCATTTGTGGGATAAGGTAATTTGGCGATTACATCAATTTTAGCTTTGTCAACCTCGATTCCTTTCCTAGATATTTTACGCCCCAAAACATTACCTTCGTTTACCATAAAATAATATTTTTCCTAGTTTAGCACAAGGTTGGTCTCTTCACATTTGCTGAGCATTTTATCTAAATTATTAAAACACTGGTCTAAGGAATTACCGAATACCAAGAAATCGTTAATAAAAACTTCCATGAAATCTTCTACCATGCCATGAAATATTGCCGCCATGCACCTTTGAAAAGTTACCAGAGCGTTGCATAATCTGAACAGAATCTTCCTGTAGGCAAAAGTCCTATAAGCACAGGTGAAGGTCGTCTTCTCTTGATCTTCTGGTGCGATTGGGATTTGGAAGAATTCTGAAAATCCATCAAGAAAACAATAATACTCATTTCCAGATAATCACTCTAGCATTTAATCGATAAAAGGGAGTGGAAAATGATCTTTTCGTGTTGCCTCATTTAATTTACGATAGTCGATGCACACACGCCATCCTGTTACTGTTCGAGATGATATTAACTCGTTGTTGTCGTTTAACACTACGGTTATTCCTCCTTTTTTAGGGACAACGGGAATGGGGCTTACCCAAGGACTGTCTGAGATAGGGTAAATTAGCCCTAAATCAAGTAACCTAACGATCTCGTCTTTAACAACATCTTAGACTTTTGGATTTAGACGTCTTTGAGGTTGGATGACATGCTTGAAGCTTTCTTTCATTAAAATTTTATAAGTGCAAAACGACGGGCTTATTCTCTTGATGTCTAACATCTTCCAAATGATTGCTCCCTTTCGTTTTTCAAGAACCCGTAGAAGTGAAGTTTTCTCTTTTTCTGTTAGTTTAGACAAAATAATCACTGGACAAGTTTCATCTCCTTTTAAGTAAGCGTACTCTAAGTGAGAAGGCAAGTCTTTGAGTTTTGGGTTTTTTTCGTCAATTTCAATAGCACTAGCGGAATAGAGATGCTCGCTTAGTATTTCTTCTTGTTCCTGTGTTTCTTGTGGATACGGCGTATTAATACGATCTATACGCCACATGGGTATCTCATAATTAGGCCCATGATTTTTAGAATCGGGTCGATTGATGTCATCTTCCGGGTTGTCATTTTCTAGTCGTTCTTGGGCTGTTGATTATATGACCGCATCCAGATCGTCAATCCCGTAACATTCATCGTCCTCTGTACGAGGTTTTTTCATTGATTGGTCGACGTCAAAAATTACTTCCTCACTTCTAACCCTAGGTGTTATCTTCTTGTTAAATACATCAATCATGGCTCGGGCGGTTGCTAGAAATGGTCTTCCCAAGATTATCGGAATTCTAGAGTTTTCCCGCATATCCAGTATAACAAAATCAATAGGGAGGATGAATGTATCAATCTTTATGAGCACATCTTCTGCTATTCCCCGCGGATACTAGATTGATCTGTCTGCTAGTTTCAAGCTCATTCTTGTTTGTTTTGGTTCCCTTAAGCCTAGTTTCCTGTACATCGTGTAAGGCATTAGGCTTATACTAGCTCCCAAGTCTGCTAAAGCATTATCAATATGTAAATGCCCGATATCGTATGGTATAGTGAAGCTTCCTGGGTCTCTCACTTTAGATGGAAGTTTACAAGACTGCAGAGCACCTTTCATTTATTGTTACGGTGCAGGCTTCTTCTAATCTTGTTTTGTTTGATAGTAGACCTTTTAGAAACTTATTGTACTTCGGCATTTGTGCAAGAGCTTCGGTGAATGGGATGTTTATATGGAGTTGTTTAAGATTTTCTAGGAATTTTCTTTGTTGGGCTTCCTCTTTTTCCTTTCTCAATCAGTGGGGAAAAGGTATTGACAATGGTCGTAGTTCGTTAGTTTGGGTTTTTTTAGTTTCGGTTTTGGCAGGGATTTCATCTGGAGTTATTGGTTTGTCGTGATGGGGTAACCGGTGTTTATTGGTATTTGAGTTGTCCCCAATGGGTTCGGTTGTGGATTTTACTCCTCTAGTGGTTACTCCTTTGGCCTCACATCCTACCATTTGGGCTTTATTAATTGCCCTTGACAGCCCGTATATTTCGAATTCAAGCTCGCTTAGTGAGTTGTTTCTTTCTTTAAGGAGGAGCTCATTAGTTGTTCTTAATTCTCTAATGAATGCATCCATTTTCTCGTGTTCCCGTTTTCCTTCCTTAATGAATTTGTTCACAATTTCTTCCATTGTTAATCTTCTTTTAGGATAAGGAAACTGGAATGGGTCGAGCAATGTCCCTGTCATGAAAGACATAATTCAAAGTAAAGCTATTCTAACATAATGAAGTTTATTTTAGCGAGCTGCTGTCGATACGTCGTATATGAGAGAATGAATATGACGTATGGTCAGCAGAACTTGATTCGTTGTATCTGAAACAGAGAACTGAGTACGATGTATTCAACTGGTGGATACGGCGTATCAGGAGATCAGACAGGACAGAATACGATTTAAAACAATTAAATGCGGGAATTTAAACAAACAAATTAAACACAAAATGCGAATAAATACAAACATAATTTAAATAATTAGATCACACTAAATTAAATTAAAGGTTAGAAATACTAATAATAATAAGGTTTAATAATTTCACTCTCCGGCAACAGCGCCAAAAACCTGATGTGCTGTCGTGTAGGGTCAATTATTTGATTATCCAGTTTTAAATTTATATTTAGCCGACAAACCTAAAACAACACTTTTAACGGGAAGAGTACCCGGTCAAGATGGAGTTTCACAATAAGTAGGGTGTCGAACACTAAGAGTGGAAATTTAATCCAATATTCCATCAGTATTTTAATTAGTTTGTTTACTGGTTAAACCTATGTTATGTACGTTGTCTATTGATAGGGGGGTTCAGCCTGAGAGACTAGCACAGGTTTGGTGGAAACAAATACCAATTCAATACACAATAAACACAAAATAGGAAGATTAGAAGATAGAAAAGCGGTACAAGCCAAATGATAGAAAACTGTATTAGCCATATTAAATCTGGTTCAATGTTGGTTTGTTTGTTTTAGTGCAATGATTTACTTATCTCGAAGTGGCATATCATTCTTAAGACTTAGGCGGGATATCATGCTAAGACCTAGACACGATTAATCCTGTCACAATTAAACGCATCCGCATAAAGCATCCTTTAGTTTAATTATAATCTATCTTGGAAAATTAAAGCAGTGGTGATCCTGTTAAAACTCTAGCCCAACAGGACTTTACCCACTAACTGTTTGACGGTGTTTTATATACTGGTAGTCCACTATTCCAATCTTTATCAGTAAATTAAGAGTATGATTACTGAAGCATAAACGGGTCACCTACCGGTCCAACTAAGCTCATAATTCAAAGACAAAGACAGAACGTTATTTGTGATCCTATTGGTCTAGACATAAGAAACACGATATGGAGAGCTATCTCGGTATCTAGATTACTTGGTTCGTATCACTAGACCCAGTTGAATGATAGGTCGCATATTCAAACACATAAACAAGTATGAGGTGATAAACATAATTAAATAATCAACGATAAATTAAGAAATCAATTTTAAAACAAACCAAACATTGAATTTTCATTAAGATGGCTAATACCCGAGTGTATTAGCCCACAACCATTGTAATTATACAAGCGTAATCAAACAATTTAAAATCGAACGATTAAGAGAGTAAGAATTACACGATGTCTTCTATGGATTCGTGATCGATACTTGACCTTAGTGGCTGATCTTCTCTTCTGAAATTCGTCTTCAGTGAGTATGGTATAAAGAATATGATATTGCACACTGAAAACTCGTTTTTGAGTCTTCTATTTATAGTTGCCGAAAAATACTCAATACGCCGTATCTAGCAAGGTTGATACGGCGTATTGGGCTGGATTCCTTGGAGTGCGCGCTACGTTTGTAATAAATCATTGATATCATTCCCAATTTACTTGATTTACTGTATCTTCGAATAGTTATCTTCATGGATACGGCGTATGTAGACAGAATGAATACGTCGTATTGGGAATTGGTCAATCGCGTTTTCTTGTGAAGTCTTGGCGCATATACGTCGTATCTCTTTAGTTAGATACAGCGTATTGGTGAAAATTCAGAAATCTTCAAATGTCTTTGTTTTAGCTCCAAATTATGCGCCTTTTAGCTTGTCTTCACAAAACACTCCTGAGTTACTGCATTTATCAACTTTAAAGCAATTAAGTACTAAATAATGTAATAATTATATAAAAGTGGGCAAACCAGATGGGATAAATGATATAATAAAGTAACGTTATTTGATGTCATCATATACGGTAAAATCTTTGCTTCTTTTCGGTAAAGTCAAAATTGGTGCACTACACAACTTATGCTTAATCAGTTGAAACGATGCTTCTGCCTTGTCACCCCAATCAAACTTAACTCCTTTCTAAGTAAGCTTGGTCATTGACTTGGCGATCTTCGAAAATCCTTTGATGAATCTTCGGTAATACCCAGCAAGACCTAAAAATTGTCGAATCTTCGTTGGTGTTTTAGGAGATGCCCAATCTTTTATGGATTCGATCTTGGCAGGATCCACGTGAATGCCTTGACTATCAATCACGTGGCTGAGAAATTATACCTTGGGAATCCAAAATTCGCATTTAGAGAATTTAGCGTACAACTCCTATTTCTTAAGCAATTCTAGAATTGCCTTAAGATGTTCTTCGTGTTCCTTCGTGTTCTTGGAGTAGATGAGGATATCGTCAATAAAGACAATCACAAAATTATCCAACTATGGCTTGCACACCCGATTCATGAGATCCATAAATACCGCCGGTGCGTTCGTCAAGCCAAATGGCATAACTTGGAACTCGTAATGACCATAGAGAGTTCTGAATGTCGTCTTCAAAATGTCTTCTTCGCGTACTCAAAGCTAGTGATAACCTGATCGCATGTCTATCTTAGAATAAACGCTGGATCCTTGTAGTTAATCAAATAAATCGTTGTTCCTTGGAAGTGGATAACGATTTTCACCGTTAGCTTGTTCAGCTCTCGGTAGTCGATGCACATTCGAAACGATCCATCCTTATTCTTGACAAACAAGACTGGAGCTCCCCAAGGTGAGGAACTAGGTCTTATGAAGCCCTTGTTAGAAAGTTCTTGGAGTTAGTCTGATAATTCCTTTATTTCGAATGGGGCCAATCGATAAGGTGCCCGTGCTACAGGTGCAGCACCAGGTATCAAATTGATTTGGAATTCCACTTGTCGAGTCAGAGGGAGACCCGGCAAGTCCTCGGGAAATACTTCAGGAAAATCTTGAACGATCGGTACGTTCTCAAGTCGCTTCTTCTCTGACTTGTCTTCGGTCTCCTTTGTAGTAACATGTGCCAAAAAGATAGGACATCCTTTTAGCATGTACTTCTGTGTTTTAGTGCATGAGATGATGTTCAAACAAGTCTTGTTTCCCTGGTTGCTTTTGTCACCACGTACGATCAACGTTTCATTTCCCCAAGGAATACGAACAATTTTCTCGGGATAAATAATGATAGCTTGGTACTTTGCCAACCAATCCATACCAATTATGACATCAAAACTACCAAGTTCTACGGTCATTAAGTCTATGTTGAATGGGTGATTTAAGAAATTTAATGTACAACCCTGAATGATAGCGTTTAACCTAACTATTCTCCCATCAACTAGTTCAACATCATAATAATGATCTAAGGTGGATGGTGTGATATCAATTTGGGAGCTAAATGCAGTAGACACAAAGCTTCTATCGGCACTAGTATCAAATAAGACAGAAGCATAGCAGTTGTTTAGAAAGAATATACCCGTAACGACGTTTGAGTCTGGGTTTATCCCTGCACGGCCTACCACATACACTTTTGCTGGAGCATTGCCATTTCCACCTTGGTTACCATGGTTGTTGTTCTTCAGCTTTGGACACCCCCTCTTGAAATGTCTTTGGGCTCCACATTCATAGCAAGTAGGTTTCTGACCTGCCCCAATGCCCCTTTGGTTTTTAGCAGTGTTGGCATTTGCAGTACTCTTACAGTCACGAGCCAGATGGAAAACTCTGTTGCACTTGTAGCATTTTGGATCTCACTGACCATCATGGTGATAGTTACATTTTGAGCACAAAGGTTTAGATCCTCCTTAAGGTTTCTTCACACCAGACCTTGCAGCATAAACCCTGCTAGTGTTCTGCCTCTTGTTCTGTTGCTGTTGTTGGTTATCATCTTTCTTTCTTTTGTTTTCACTCTGTCGTTCAGTAAAAGTACGGATCTTCTTGTCCATCAGCTCAGTTGCAAATTCAATTGCATCCTGCATGGTTTTTGGCTTAGATGCCATTACACTTCCGTGAATCATGTCGAGCAAACCACCGACATATTTCTCAATCTTGTCCGACTCTTCAGGAAACATCCTAGCATACATCAATGCCAGTTCCTGAAATCGTTAGTTATAGCCTACCACGTCGGTACCTTTAACCTTCAAATTCCACATCTCACCCTCAAGTTTCTTAACCTCGCCCCTTAGGAAGTACTTGTTGGTCATTTTCTTTTTTAGGTTTGTCCAAGTCATTGCATAAGCAACATCATGACCAACAGTCTTAATGTGGGAGTTCCACCACGTTAGAGCACTTTTAAGAAGAGTACAAGTGAAAAACTTGATTTGATTTTCCACAGAGTAGTTTCTTATGCGAAACACAGTTTCCATCCTTTCAAACCACTAAGTCAACTCGACAACTCCTTCAGTACCCCTAAAGTATATGGGTTGGCATTTCATGAAGTCTGGGTAAGTGCACTCACGAGCAGTAAGAGCTTGCCTCCTTACACCCGTGCCTGAATCATGATTGTCTTCGCCATTTCGGCTTCTGTTAGCGTCACGTGCTACCAATGCATCAGCAACGCCTTGGTCGATCAGTCTTCTAAGTTGCTCATTAGTCACAGAAGTAGTGAGGGTGGTTGTTGTGGCTGGTGTTGATCTGGTGGTTCTTTTTGGTGCCATTTTCTTCAATCACAAGAAAATATAATACCCGTTAAATTTAATAAAATCATAACAATGACATGACATATACACAATAAATAAAGTGAGATCACATCACACAGTGAAATATACAACTAAATTGAAATTTATAATGGTGTAGCTAAATCGACATTCATTCATAATAAATTCGATTACAGACATGACATAATACATCCCTTCCATATATAATTTAGAAAACATACATGACCTGAATCGGTTACAAAATGATCACTACCATTAGGTTACAAAATGAAAATAAAACCTAAAGCCTTACTAGCCAGGAGTTACCCCGTAATACTTAGTAGGCTATACAACATAGCTACAACATAACCAAATCTACAAACTACTATCGGCCTCCTCCGGTATCTCAGGACGTGTTGGACCGCTAGCGGGTCCCTACTGACTCTGGAGTGCTGTCACCTGTGTCTGTAGTGTCCTCATCAGTGTCAGTGCCTTTGTGAGCCGTGTCTGTCTCCTGCGGTCTGCTGCCCGTAACTCCCTGATCTCGGTCTGCGGTGCTAATATAGTAGTCCGCAGTGCTCTCACCTCAAGACGGGTGATATCACTCGCATCCATCGACTGTACCTAAGCCTTACGAGAAAGTCTGACCTTAGTCTCCATCAGTCTAGCAGTGCGAGTATGAGCGCGTCTATCTCTACGCAACATGTAAAGCTGACCGCTCATCAATGAGCTATCATCCTATGCATCATCCAGTCTCCTATAAATCTTATATGTGTCTTGCCTAACAGTGGTGACAAAATCTGTCATCCTCTGACTCATTCCTGCCACATTAGTAGGTGCTGGTGTCCCCTACATGTCCTCAACCATCTCATCCTAAGTATATGTAATCCCATAACCTACCTGTCTCTTAGGGTCTCACCTAATCTCATCATATAAAGTACCAACAAATCCATAGTCTGCTCTAAAACCTACAGTAGGTCTAGCAGTGGGAGCAGATGAACTCTCACCAACCTTAAATCTCAGACCTAGAGCAATAAACAACCTCTTCCGAGGGGGTAACGTAACCTCTGAAACACCTGCTCTACAGTAAGAAGCAAAGGGTAATGGTATAGGTAGAAGTGGTGGTATCCCTGATAGTGGTGTCTCTGATGGTAGTATCCCTGATCAAGGTACTAAGATGTAGGTGGATGGTGCAGCAGCTCTCATCATGGCCACAGATGCTCTGGTATGTGGAAGTACAATAAGTGATGGTAGTGGTAGTGTATGGGATGTAGATGGTGACTCGGCTCTCAACCGGATCATAGCAGCTCAGTATCCTAAAGGATAAGTAGGACTAGCAGGTAGTGGTGGAGGTGATACAGGTAATGGTGGTGATAGTATCTGGGTAGTAGTGATAGTATCTGGGGTAGTGGTGATGACAATAGAGAGAGTGGTGATCGCGGTAGAGTAGGTATGGCAAGAAGTCTGGCAACCTCTGTATCTGAAGGAAGTGATATGGGTGTCTGAGCTAGGACAGATATCCTATCCGTAACACGGTATACGGGTGGTGGGACAGAGTCAGCCGGAGTTGGGTGCTCCTCCTCCTCCTTCTCATCCTCGGCCTTGTTCTCCTCCTCATCATCAACATCGTCTTCGGAGGACTCCTCCTACTCCTCACCATCATCTCTGTCAATGAGATAATCAGCTGGATCCTCCTCAAGATCCTTATCATCCTCCTTCAGGTCCTCCTCAGGATCGGACTCAATAATGTAACCTGGTGAATCAATAGTAGGTGAGACAGCAGCAGGTAGTGGCTGCTCCTCAGCTGGAAGCACATCATCCTCTGGTGGCATAAACTCTAGGTATATCGGCTCTGATACATATGGTACATAGACAGGTGAAGGTGGGTGCTCAGGACTGGGCACATAATCAGGAGATGGCGGGGCCTGAAGAGCGGCCTCCACATAAGGGTCCTCTAGCATCATGGGCAGTCCATCGACTCCCGGAGATCCTATGTCTGACAGATCCTTGAACGGAATAGATACCTCCTTGTAAGTAACCGTGGAATCCTCTGAATCCGACATGACTAAATCTGAAAATCAAAAGTAGCTTATATAAGTATTAATATAAGACTCTTATTGTAATATACATAGTATTTTATAACAAGTATATCAATCATGAATGCATCTAGTCTATCCAACTAATGCAACTAATGTATGTATGTCCCGTGAAAATCCCTTTGTATGAATGCAATTTTGAAAATGGTTATAGTCCAGCAAAAACATTTGACCTGGTTCTCTATAACCTTGGCTCTTGATATCAATCTGTAACACCCCCAAATTGGGTCGCAGCGGAATATGGGTTTGGGGGTGGTACTTCATAGATCAATAGCACAAGATATATATAAGAACGACCATTTAAAAGTCGTTTAAAACTGATACATTGGGTTTAACAAATTGTTGTTGCATAAGTCTGAAACTTCACTTGTTCATTGTTTTCATGTGTTCAAATACAAGATTTTAGTCCATAAAACAAATAAAATCCCCAAATGTAATATCACCCAAATCTTTAAATGCTACTACTTCACAAAATAATTAACCACCATGTATCCCTTTCCTTTGTACCATCATAATCACCTGAAAAACAATTGCTTAAAACGTCACAATACTGTTGGAAATTCATAGGTAGTAAAATTTAATAAATGTAGACCACAAGATTTCCCCATGATAATGCAACAGATGCAAACATCATAAAATGTAATTACATTTTCCTAAGCTCATGACACTGATGCTCGACATGTATGAATTGCAATATAAATTGCCAACATTACGCGTGATGATGTTCTAACCCGCAACATTCCAAATCCAACGTGGTATACGTTCGTTGTCCGGCATACCGGCACAGTGAGCATGACTCACCCGAACGGGAATGTCAATCCCAAGTAGATCTATTTATAACATTAGCGCTCAAAACAAGTAATTGACAGTTCATGATAATGGGCTCAAAGGGTTATCGCTACTTAGGCCACACACGTAAATCGTAATGTAAAAATCCAACTGCGTCAATTGTAAAACATGCATATGTTTCTCACCCCAAAACTTGTAAATCATTATAAATGTAATAGTTGGCGTATGGGATTTCTTAAGGGGCCGGGCTTGACTTAACTTGGGCTTTGAGCCCGAAACATGGACAATATTAGCTTAAAGTCTAAGCCCGTTAAACTCGACTAGCCTATTACATAACAACACTAATTACAACTAAGACGACCGATAACATTCTTGTTCGACTTATATAAAAATAAGGATGACACAAAGTGATCTAAACTAAAATCCTTAGGGATTAAGAAGAGTATGCATGTGTACTCGATAAATTTTAGTGACATGAAGCAATACCTTAAACTCAAAAGACACTAAGTCACTTAAGTGTATTAATTATAACAATCAAATATATTTATGTACAAGACTATGTGACGTATATATGTCTATCTAGATAGACGGACCTAATGATATAGTGTGGGTGCACAAGAAAAACACGTAGATCATATAAAAGCTCACATAAAACAATGATTATGTCACACACATATATCGTACAAAATATGTTAGCATTTAGCATTTAATAATACATATCATAAAGATAAACTTAGAGATATTAAATTAGGATTGTTAACCCAAGAACAAAACAGTCTAGCTAATTATGCATTTAACAATTAAGTAAGTAATCATTAAGTCTCAAAATAGCATGAAGAAACTATAATCATATCTCACGAGAACAAGTTAACATTTTGAAATAAAAAACATACATATGCGAGGAGCAAGTAGTCTAGACGACTAAGGAGAATCCTAAGTACTACTTGTTTAATAAGCAATCCTAATGAAATACATAGTTCATCAATGTAAACTAACATTAGGTATATTTAGAAAGAGTCATTTAATCAAGTTAGAGAATGAATATGAGACTATCACTAGTGGTGCTCAATTCAGACTAAACATGACAATTTTTATGGGTTATACGATGAACCCAACTTCATTTCCGAAAGCAATTCAACCGTTAGGTTAAATTGAATTTCTAGTGCAATAGATTCTCTAGTAGTAATTCTCATTTTAGAATAAAATAGAATTCCCGCATTTGCCTAATAAAGTATAGCAAAGATGAAATTTGTATTGTCTACTAATACTTGGCCTAATATGACTCAACTAATATGTTTTAATTCCGGTTCTCATAATCCTAATCAAGATGTGTAGAATTCTAGGGTTTAGTGAGAGAGCAAGCAAGATGTTATGAGTTTAAACAAAATTAAGTCTTCTAGGACTTAGGAATATACTTAAGTGTGACAATGTGGAACATGCTATATTAAAGCGTTCTAAGAATGCACCTTTTCATATCTTTTTGAAAATAATCTAAGTAAGATTATTTACCTCAATAGATATTTTGAATATACTACTGTAGAAATTATGATGTACTAGAGGTTAGTTACATGTATGTTAGACCTTAGACAAGTTCAAAATGATAAACAAGGAAGATATACAAATCTAATGACAACGAACGGATCTACCTAAATCAAAGATGGATCTAGGTGTGGAAGATCCGTCGATCCGTGGGTGTCCAAAATTCAGACAAAACTTGATTTCTCATTATTTAGGCTATGGTGTTAACTTTTTGGCAATGGAAGAAGCTTATATATGTTATAAGGGTTCTCGGTTTAATTTGTTATTGAAGGAGAAGATGAAAGTGGTCCAATGATTTAAATGTAGTGTAAGTCTATCTGATACACGGATCTACCAAATGGGCATACAGATCTCGCTAACTTGGATCTGTAGATCCGTGAGGGTGGTAAAATAGACAGAACATGATTTAGAGCAATTTGAGAGGCGGTGTTGTTGTTTTGGTAATTGAAGTATCTTATATATGTTATAAGAAGTGTGTGTTTGAATTTTTCGGATTTGACATCCAAGTTTTAAGCATAACGTGGAAATTGTCATGAATTTCCCGATGGAATTTCAACGATGTCGATCCTACTAGGAGTGTGTTAGCTTTTAGCATATTTTTGACCATTGCTAATAACACAAGCATTATGAACATTTAGACGTAACAAAACATCGTCAACACAAGTGTAAGTTGTGATTCGATAATTATTCTTTTTGTCTTTTTCAATCGATTTCATAATTTCATGTAATAACCGAAATTGGTTTAAACATGTAGATTCGGAAAATATCTATGGTCATTTTATTGATATTTCCGTGATCTAGAAAAATTCTAATCTCGACTCCATGTTTATATTTTGAACGTTTGTAATTGGATAGAATAATGAGATTAACTATCTTTTGAATAATAATCATCTTTATATTCGAAATCCTCTTATGATCACTTATTGAAAGAGAGCAAAATAATAATTTATGGAATATATTCCATCATTTCTAATTATAATCTTTAGATAATTGAGTTGTTCTTGTTTTAAAGATTTAGTTAAAGTAGGGTTATGCTTATTTGGTATATTGAGAAAAGATTATAACGAAAAGTGATTTTGAGTCTTGATTCGTGCTTTTTAATTGTATGAACAAAGTTACATATGTTATGCATTTGCTCGTATTTGGTTTTTCGAAAATGAAAACTTTACCAAAATGCATTGCAAGTAAATTACTTGAATATCTCGGACGAAACATCCAAGTTGTCAATCCTACTTTGACGTGCCTTTTAAACATGTTATCATTATTAATAGGAACACACCTATTGGACATGTAGACTCAATATAACATCATTATCACAAGTGTGAGTTATGAACCGATGTATATTCTTTTTGTCTTGGAAAGGGATGGTATTATTTTTATATCAACCTAGTGTGATTGAGAATGTAGATTTGAGATAATATCTTTTGTTATGATTTTGATATAATCTTGAAACTAGACAAATAATGAATCCGATTTCATATCCAAACTCAAAAACTTGGCAATTAGATTCGAAAAATGATATGAATCATAATGTGAATAATGAATCGATATATATCCCAAATCTTTCTCGACCCTCACAAACACTCTTTTAAAAGAAAAGAATTATAGATTTTCCTAATGTGTTCCATTAAGACTAAGATTAGTTTTACGTGTGAGATCATTTAAAATGATAAGTTTATTTGTTTCTTTGAGATTTCCATATATTTTATATGTGAGAAAAACTTATTTGTTATTATGCACAATATGCACAAGTTTTGATATTTTAAAAGTATAAAAATTACCCTAGTCATTTTTCAAGCATTACGAATCATTTTTGAAATTATTACATGTTTATCTAATTTTTTCAAGTTTTGATTAGAGTGAATGTTTTCATTTCAAGTGAATGTTAATGTGAAAATTTATGAGAAGATAAAACTTTAAAATGAAAGTGTTTTCTTACCAAGAAAGTTAAGCTTTCAAATAAAGAATTACAATAAATCCTATATTCATTTTAATCTAAATATTTATTAGTTGTGATTGTGAATTAGACTAATATAAGCACAAACTAAGTTCAAAACACATTTTCCTTTTCTTACATAATAATGTGTTATTATGATCTTTTCTCTTGTTTAGACAAGCTATGTTAAGGAAGATAATAGGATGACATGACTTAGAGACCTTGTTGAGACATTGATAAAATAAAAGTGTTGAATATATACTAGTGACACATTTTATCACTTAATCTAGTAACACGATAGTCATGCAAGACAATATTTTTTAAAGGTTTGACAAACTTGCTTAGCTCTCATTCCTATGTGAGTTACTATAAATTATAGGATTTACAAGATGTTAATATAACATTTGTAAACATAGTGATCTATACCTATATGCAATGCAAAAGCAATTTCACAACTTAGAGCAAAAGATCTACCATAAGATCAATTGAGGCTTAAACATGAAAACTAATAAATAACTTGCATGACAAAATTATACTAATTGACTAGGAAGCTCAACTACAAATGCAATAAACATATCAAAAATTGATTAACAATATTAGTATGCAAAGTAGAACAAATAATCATTTAGCATAACACACATAAATACTGCACTTCGTTTTGTGTATTAAATATAACAATGTATACGTAGCTTGATTTTATTTGTAAATAAATTAGTTTCTTCCCCATTAGTAAATTTGAAAAATATATTTACTTTTCAATGATAAAATATACCAACTAGAAGTGTCCGACTCGAAAGTAAAAGTCAAAATAAACTTTTTGCGTTTAAAACAAAATCAAAATTTTAGACACTTTGTGACATTTTGTTTATTTGACTAATTTTAAATTTGAATTAATACTTGAAATCCATTCCATAGGAAAGTACATTCAAAATTCTTCAAAACTGGTTTTTGAATCATCGAAATCCGTCACACGGTTGATTTTCTCCGAATTTTTGAAGTTGGACAAAAACTGGAAATACCACCGACGGATCTCATGGACGGATCCACTTTTGGTGGATCCGTGAAGAGGTGAAATTTTGGCAGAATCGTTTATATCACTTTTAGACACATTATTCCCTTTGTTTGGGATTCTTTAAGATACCTTCAAGCTATTGTAACACATTATATTTAACACCAAAACTTGTAAGTGCTAAACAAAGAACTTTTCATATTATGTGCCGCTTGATGGGAAATTTGATACATGAACCGTGCTCTATTTTAAAAACCATTTATTTTGAAAACTACAGCGATGTAGCTCTAATACCAATTGTGGAATCGTAAAGGAATGAGGGGGTGAATACGTTTCCATTAAAAACATAAAACTTTTGTATCAAACAACCAATCAAGTTTGACGTAATATCAAAGGTGTCCATAATAGTTCAACTACAATAACTATTCTAAGATCATCAAACAAAGCATATCACCACAACATAATATATAACACAAACATGGATACAATGCAAATATAAATATAAAGCGATAAAGGAAAAACCAGACACGATGATTTATAGTGGTTCGGCTACAAAGCTCCTCTTCGCCCTACTCCACTCCCTGATACCCAACTCGAGAGTTACTTCACTAGATCAACAAGCTCCTTTAAGGCGGAGAAAACCATACAACGTCGTTTACACTTTATTCGGTACTAAGCTAAATACCGAGTCCTACTTCGAGGTAAAACCAACCTAACGTCGCATACACTTTTTCCGGTACAAAGCTAAATACAGAGTCCTTCTTCGGGTACAACCAAACCCATTATGTTTTATGGCCCCACATAACAAATCTTTTGTTTTATGGCCCAAACACATAAACTAACTAACATATAGCTTGTTAAATAATGATTGATACACAAATGTGTATAATAATGATCCAAGACTTAAGTGTCAATTGGATGTAAAAACCTAATCTAAAACATCAAGATCTCTAAGCATGATGTTGTTGATGAAGATGACAAGTCTCTGGGCTTGTTGTGATATATCTTTATATATGTAGTAGTGGTGGACGGGATGGCAAGATCTCTAATCTAGCTTGAGTAGATGATCATGTGGAATCATGTGGAATCATGCTTGCAACAAATGAAGGTTAGAAGCATTATGATCATGGGTTAGTCGGGTTTTAAAGACATGAGAATGTGTGTGCAAAACTAGAGAGAAAATAATGAAAAGGGTTGTTTAAAATGAAAACATGAGGTTGATATTTATAGCCAACATTAGAAATTCAAATCTGGTCCAGATGTCAGGATGTACGGATCCACCAAATGCTGGATCCGTTTTATGATTTTACTAGATCCGTGGGATGCAGCTAGGATAGTTTTTGTCAATTAGTGATTAACCCCAAATCTTAACAAAATATTCTAATTGTACTTAAATAATAGTTTAAGTACAAGTTTCTAGAAAGTTTCCCATAAATGGCTAAACATGTTTGATTTGGTTAGATTATAAAAGATTCATAACTAAAAATGGTTAGACACAAATCTTATTAAAATCTCATAACTGTACTTATTTAATAGTTAAGTACAAGCTTCTAGAAGGTTAATCTTTTTAATCATAAGAATAGAAAGATTTGCAAGATATGAAAATATCTTATAAGATTTATTTCCAAAAATGGTTAATTTTATTTTGTCATATTATCTAATATAATTAATTAGTAGTTAAATAAAAAATTACATGCAAATCTTTTATTTAAGTGGTAGAAAATATTTAATGACTCTAAAAAGTATTTTAAACATTCTCAATGGTTTGTTAAATAGGTTGATTATAATGTAACATAACAAACATATTTGTACCTTTTGTTGAAGCATGAGTAGACTCGAGACGTCGAGAGGCGTTGATGAATGTATGCGTTGATGAGATGTGGTCACGCGTAACTTACACATTTTACGTTATGTATTACAAGTTACTTGTTTGTCATTATTAAAACCAAAGGACTTATTTAGTTTAAATATCATAATATTTGCACTAACAAACATCATTCCTGAACCAAATGTCGCTTTGGAGTTAGGAAAATCTATGAGCTTAACTGAGGCTGAAGAAGAGGAAGCAGCAAGGCGAGTTCATGCTACTCATGAATGACTTGTAACGGAATCTGACCCTGAACCTGCTAGAAGATCAACTAGAAGAAGACCATCTGGCATTGCCTTCAGAGATACTTGAAGTGAGTCGAAGAAGAAATCACCTAATCAGTCTCAGAAGCTGAAGGGTATTCAAACTATGACTGCTAAAGAACAACTAGCTGCATATACTATGCAAGCATTCAAAGCCACCAAGAAACATAGCATGAGTCAGCCACATACTGGAGGCTCAAGTAAAGGATCTGGTGTTTCACCAAGGGTTACCGATAAGTCAACAGTCATCCTCAAAACCTCAAGTGAAGGAAGTGGTACTAAACTAGGGGTTCCAAATGAGGTAAAAGGTGCTTCTGAAGCCAAAGCTGATTCTGCAATTGATTGGGGTTCGGAAGAAGAGAGTGAAAATTTTAAAGAATAAAGACGATGATGAAGATGATAAAAGCATTGATATTGAAAAAACTAATGATGATGAGGAAACTAATGATGAGTTTGTGCATGGTGATGAATATGTGCATGACAATATGGATGAGGAGATGAGAGATGCTGAAGTTGCTAAAAATGGGAAAGATGGTGAAGAGATAACTGATGCAGAAAAGACAGATTCTGAAAAGTCAGAAGTAACAAAGGGTGATCTTAAGCAAGCTGGAAAACTTCCACTTACAAGCTCCAGTTTATCTACGTCATCTGGTTTTGGTAATCAATTCCATAACCTTTCTTCTGATACTTCTTTAATTGGTACTACTATGGAATCTGCAGATACAAAGATCAATTCACTGTTGGACATTCAAATCAAACAAGAGGTACCACATATTCAGTCTCCATCAATTCTCACTGTACCTGTTTTGGTGATTCTTGAACCCACAGTTCTCTTACGAATACCTAAATTCCTATAATAACTCCAGCAACAACTCTTCCACCTCCTCCCTCTGTCACCAATCTTACACCTATATTACAACAAATAACAACACCAATCACTACTGTAGCTCTAGCTGCTACAACAGTTCCAGATCCACTCCCTGTAATTGCTCAAAGATTATCTGTCTTGGAAAAAGATGTTCAAGAGCTCAAACAAGTTGATCATTCTCTAGAAATACTTGCAACTATTAGATCTCAGGTACCAACAGTTGTAGATGAGTATTGTTAATACAAATAAACTGGTAAAAACGTTTATTTTCATTCTACGATCTTACTATGTTTTGTTGATAACAATTGATAAAAATACGTTGAAGTAAACTAGCTAAATCGCACACACATTTTACCAACATTTACCTTTCCATTTTTAGAATTAATTATAAATATAAGTAAATTGTTTAAATAATATTTACATCATTCATGACATTATTAAATACATCATATCTTAGGGTAATCTTACAAGATTACATATGATCTCTCAAGATTTTGCGTATCAAAATTCATATTTGGTTACTGTTGGCCGGTTTCATTGAAGAACACTAGCTGGTTCCCTTCTGCAATGGAACCGACAGAACCGGGATACAGTGCAGGTTTTTAGCTATAAATACCAAGCCATTAATCATGTTTTACTCACCCTTTTCTCATTCTAAACTCTCTAATCTACTGATCATTCTCCTCTTATCAGTTCTTGTTTAGTTTCTTTTAGCATTTGTAGGTAATTCTCTTCAAGAGAGAAATTTCCAAACACCCCTTTGAGATGATCAAGTTCCAAGTATCTTGCTTCGCTTCTCCATTTTCATCATCAAGATCATATCTCTGATTCTTGTATGTCATATAGTAGTTGTAGTTGTATTCATCCTCTTTGTAAACCAATTGTAGTGATATTGGTGTGATTCTACCGTGTGAAGAATCCGGTATTTAGCTTTATACAGTTAAAAGGTGTAAGCAACGTTGTGAGGCTTCTTCGACAGCTGAAAGGATTATTGGTGACTAGTGTTTACTAACTCTCGAGTAGGTGACTCGGGGAGTGGAGTAGGGAAAGGAAGGTATCCTTGTAGCCCAACAGCTATAAACGCTTGGATCTTGGTTCTTTCTTTCTAACTCTTTACTTTCTTGCATTACTTTTATTCTCTACCCAAACATCAATATTGTGCAAACTTCACACAAGATCATAACAAAGTTTTGAAAAGTAATTCTTAAAATAAGAAAACTATTCAACCCTCCCCCCTTCTAGTTTTCCACAATTGACATCAAGAGCAAGGTTACCAAAGTTTTTAAAATATATTGTATTTTAAATCTTTAAAACGATAATGGATTCGGAAAACTATAAAGAAGGCCAATCTATGCAATGACCACCTCTCTTTGAGGCTAATTGCTTTATATATTGGAAAAACCATTTTGAAACTTATGTGAAGTCTAAGGATATTGATCTTTGGCACATTATAGTTTATGGAAACTATAAACCTACCATTACAAACAAGGATGGTAAGGATGAAATTATTCCTTATGAGAAATATGAAGAAAGTCATAAGAAAATGATTTCCAAAAACAATGAAGCAAAAATAGTTTTATATAATGCGTTACCCAAAAAGGAATATGAAAGAATTTTCATGTGTAATACGGCTAAAGATGTTTGGAACTCACTAATTATTACTCATCAAGGCAATAAGCAAGTTAAAGATAACAAAATAGACTTATTTCTTCAAAAATATAAAAAATTTGTTATTTTCGATGATGAAACTATTATTTTTTTGCTAAATTTAATACTATTATTACGTCTTTAAAAGCACTTGATGAATCTTTTTCAAGTCGTAATCATGTTAGGAAATTTCTATGGGCACACCCCACCAACATTGGCGTCCAAAAAGGCAACGAATAGAAAGGAATCCAAAGATTTTTCAACCATTACCTCTAGATGAGCTCATCGGCAACCTAAAAGTCTATGAGGTAGTACTTGAAAAGGAATCGGAGATCTCCAAAGTCAAGAAAGAAAAATACAAGTCACTAGCACTCAAAGCAAGAAAAGTCTCAAGTGATGAAGAAATATCTTGTTCGAAAAGTGATGATGAAGAATATGCTATGGCCGTAAGAGATTTCAAAAAGTTCTTTAGAAGAAGAGGAAAGTTTGTTCGCCAACCTCATGACGACAAAAAGAACTTCCAGAAGATCAAGGAAGACAAAAAGGAGAAAGAAGGAACCGTTAGGTGCTTCAATGTGCGGGGAGATCCAAATCACTTCATAAAGTGAATTTTCCTAAAACACTCCCTACAACGATTAAAAAAAGCTATTACGTTGTTTGGGTGTTGGAGCGATAGTAAAGACGATTCCAAGAAGGAAGAAATATGTCTCATGGTAATTGACAACAATGAGGTACTCTCTGACACTCCCAGCTATAGTAGTTCATCTTTAGATAGTGAATCATTAAAAATGAATATAACAAGTTATGCAAAATTAGTCTTAGGATAATCAACAAAAACAAGCACCTAAGGGCTAAAAACGAATTATTAAGAAACAAAGCTTGTGACCTTAGAAAAAGGGTAGAACAACTAGAAAAGAGGAACATCAAAGAAAATGTCTCAAAATTGTAATCATGTGACGACCTTTAATTTAAAGTTAGCTCACTATCATTAAAACTAGCTAGTTTTGAAAGTAGTAGTATCTTTTAACAAGAAATGCTTGAAAAAACAAAAAACACAAAAAGATAAGCATGGGATTGGATTCACAGAAGACATAGCCTCTACTAGCAATACTAAAACCAAAAAGTCAGGTCCTGTAGACAAAGAAATGTCTACTATAGAATCGGCATTGTCGGTTCCCTCTACAAGAGAACCAGCCAGTTCAATCGAACATAACCGGCTCTCTGAATAAGGTACTAAAACTTTAGAGCCTAACATAGTAAAGAAGAATAGCTTCGTACAAATAAATAGAAAACCATTGTCAAACACTTCTGCAAAAAATGTAAAACAAGCACCAATCCTTAAACTTGGTCAAGGACTTGGAAAAAGTAAAATCCAAACACATCCTAAACCGCCCCATAGAAGAATTAACACACTATATCCAAAAAGCGATTACCATTAAGTTGGTTGGAATTATTCAACTCAACAAGGCTATCAGTTTAAAACCCCTAACCTTGGTCCATGGGGTTTTTATCCTCCATACCCATACATGAACCAACCAAACGACATGTATAAACGCTTAATGGACCATGAGATTATTGGGGGACCCAAATGCTTAAGTTGTGTTGTGATTTTAGGTTCGATTAAAAGTTAAGCTAGAACCGGATGAATAGATCAAAGATAGTGGATGTTCAAGGCATATGACGGCAACAAAGATCTCTTCTCATCCTACTAGGCTATAAACAGAGGTAATGTAGTGTTTGGAAGTAACACTAAAAGCAAAATCATCAGAAAATGTACAATCACTCA
Organism: Tanacetum coccineum; assembly: GCA_026074375.1. Classification (NCBI taxonomy): domain Eukaryota; kingdom Viridiplantae; phylum Streptophyta; class Magnoliopsida; order Asterales; family Asteraceae; genus Tanacetum; species Tanacetum coccineum. The sequence continues at coordinate 34,305 of BQNB010006393.1, read as the reverse complement.
TAACTCTCTTACTATTCATGAAGTTAGCCATGTAGAAAATCTTAACTTTAACTTACTTAGTATAGGACAAATATGTGATAAAAAATGCAAAGTACTATTTAGTAAGACCGGTAGTGAAATACTTAAAGACGGCATTACCATAGGAAGAGGGATTAGGAAAAATGGTCTTTATATAATGAAAATTTGAAACTCTCCTAAAAATATCTTTGTCTAACATCGATAGATGATACTTCGACCTTATGGCATTGAAGATTGGGTCACGCCAATATGCGACTTATTCAATCGCTATCATCTAAAGAGTTTGTTAGAAATTTGCCTAAACTAAAATTAGAAAATATGCGACTTATTTTTGTGACGCTTGCAACATTAGAAAAAAAGTATACACAAGCCATAAGGCTAAAAACATGGTTTCAACAACTAAGTGTCTAGAACTTCTTCATATGGGCTTGTTTGGCCCATCGGCTGTCCAAAGTTATGGAGGTAACTTCTACACTTTGGTCATTGTCGATGACTACTCAAGATACACTTGGACAAGATTTTTAAAACACAAAAATGAAGCTTTGAGCACTTTAAAATTTTGATTAAAAAGATATTAGTACAAAAGGGTTGTCCTATTGTCTTAATCCGGACGGATCATGGTCAAGAATTTGATAATGAAGTACAATTTGGAGCATTTTGTGATGCAAATGGTATCACTCACAACTTTTCGGCTCCTTGTACTCCACAATCAAATAGGATAGTTAAACGTAAAAACCGTGCTTTACAAAAAATGAGTAGAAACATGCTTAATGAACAATCAATCCCTCAAAAGTTTTGGTGTAATGCCGTCGACACCTCCACATATATCTTGAATAGGATCTTAATTAGACCTTTCCTAGGAAAAACTCCTTATGAGCTTTTCAAAGGTAAAAAGCCCTCCTTAGAATATTTTAAGGTTTTCGGTAGCAAGTGTTTCATTCTTAATACTAAGGACTATCTCGTCAAATTTGACCTCAAATCTACCGAAGGCATATTTCTTGGTTACTCCCCTAATAGTAAAGCATATGTAAATCTTAATAAAGAAAATATAAGGGTCGAAGAATCTCTAAATGTGAGATTCGACGAAATTCCACCTCCAAAGTCATCACCTTTAGTAGATGATGATATAATAAAAAATCAAATCATAGAAAACCAAATAGAAGACATTGAAATAAAGGAAAATAAACCATTAAACAAAGAAATTGTTAACATCAAGGAAACCAAAGTCCATCCTATAGATTCGGTCATAAGTAAGCTTAATGAAAGAACCTTAAGATCTCAAGTCCAAAGTCAAAGTAACTTATTTTTTTTCGTATCATCCATAGAACCTAAAAATGTCAAAGAAGCCACACAAGATGAAAGTTGGACTATGGCTATGCAAGAAGATTTAAACCAATTCAAAACAAATGATGTTTGGATTCTTGTTCCTCCTCCCGATAACCAAACCATAATAGGTACTAAATGGGTCTTTAAAAATAAATTAGATGAAAATGGTGTCGTATCTAGAAACAAAGCTAGACTTGTTGCACAAGGATACAACCAACAAGAAGGAATAGATTTTGATGAAACCTATGCTCCTGTAGCAAGATTAGAATCTATAAGAATCCTCCTTGCTTATGCTTGTGCACATGACTTCAAACTCTTTCAAATGGATGTCAAAAGTGCTTTTCTAAACAGTTTTATAAATGAAGAAGTCTTTGTTGCTCAACCTCCCAGCTTGTCGACTTGAAAAAACCGAACATGTGTTTTAAATTAAAAAAGGATCTTTATGGTCTTAAACAGCATCCAAAGCTTGGTTACTATAGACATCAAGGCCTTTTTCATACTCTACTCGCATCATATGTACACTATGGGCTTGGTAGATAACACTCTATTTACCAAGAAAAAGGATTCACATATCATCATTGTCCAAATCTATGTGGACGACATCATCTTCGGATCAACTTGTCAAGACCTTTGTGATGATTTTTCAAAAATCATGCAGGACGAGTTTGAAATGACCATGATGGGTGAATTGAACTTCTTCCTTGGGTTATAAATCAAACAATTAGATGATGGAATCTTCTTTAACCAATCCAAATACATCAAGGAAATGCTCAAGATATTCGGTCTAGAAGACTCCAAACCAATCAAAACTCCTATGTCATCCGAAACCAAACTCACTATGGATGAAGATGGGGAGTCCGTTAACGACACAAAATATCATGGCATGATAGGTAGTATTCTCCACCTAATGGTTTGTCAGTCGGACATCATGTTTAGTGTTTGTCTATGCGCCCGTTTCCAAGAAGTTCCCAAAACCTCTCATCTAAAAGCGGTAAAAAGGATCTTTAGAAACATTAAGGGAAAAACTCATTTAGGATTATGGTATCCCAAACGAACGGGTAGAAACCATTATTTACGCCAAATCTGATCATGTGGAAGACTATGTTGATCTCAAAAGCACACGCGGTGTGTGCACATTCATGGGATGTTGCCTCACATCGTGGTTCTCCAAGAAGCAAACCGCCCTAGCCATTTCCACCACCGAAGCCAAATATGTTTTCTCCAGAAAAGCTTGCCAACAATCTTTATGGATGAAACAAGCCTTTGTTGACTATAACATAGTCCTATATGATATACTCATCCTTTGTGACAATAAAGGTGCCATCGACCTAAGCAAAAATCCCGTTCTCCATTCCCATACCAAACATATTTAAATCCGTCATCACTTCCTTCGTGATAATGTCCAAAAGGGAAACATCTCAATTGAGAAGGTCTCCTCCGAGGACAACATAGCCGATATTCTAACTAAACCCCTAAAAAAGAGAACCTTTTAACATTCTTAGACTAGGTATCAGTCTCATGGAACCCAACGCCTAAAATACACAAAGGTATGTATCTTTACTCTTTCTCTCTGAGTCTAGGCTTTTATTTCTTTCACATTTAACTTTTGAGAATTTCTAAGCATTCTACTATTAGTATATATCTACTATATGCACTTGCATCATGAAAATCTTATTCCAAACAAAATCTCAAAAGATAAAATTTTATTTCAAAAAACATTCTCACAAACTAGGACATTTACAAAATAAAAATTTTCTTGCATTGCTTAATACAAAAATAAAAACATTTTCATACATCATAACATGCCTCTTGAATGCTAAAGGAATGCACAATTAATGTGTATCTTCTGGGTACATTCAATCCTAGCAACATTAAACCAAGGAGACTTAGGGTTATCTCATAAATATATTTTTTATTTTATTTTGAGTCGAGATAACCGCACCTTCACATTGTCACATATAGGCACATTGTCGCAAAGCTGGTTCCATTATGCAAATGGAACCGAATGAACCGGCAACACTGTGCAGCTATTTCAAATACGAACTTTAAGCTCTTACTACAACCAATTCCCACAAAATTCACTCTATCTAATCTTAGGCTCTAGGAGTTAACTTTAAGCATATCTAATGATTAGATATTCACCCAAATATCAAGCAAATCATTCTTTCATTCAAATAAATACACTATAAAAGGAGCTTGTTCCAAACACTCCATCTCATACTCTATTTCAAGATAACTGACAATGCCTAAGTCAAACAAAGAAAAGAAACCTGCAATTAATCTTAAACGTACCGCTAAGATTAGCATCTGACCTTGTTGCTTTAGCAACCCTCATCCGTCATCACCCCCTTACCAAGCTCTATCACCTCTAATCGATTACTAAATGGCTCCTCCATCCTCTCCAAATGCTTCTCCACCACTTTCACCAATCACAACTCTGGGAATCTCACCAAGCAAATTTTTGCTCACCCCAAAGTCATCTCCACCTCCACTAACCTCTCCTCTATCGGCACCAACACAACCTTCCAAACACTCCTCACTGCTAACCATCAACTTGGATCCCGTTGAGCTTATCTTCTCAACCCCTCCTACTTCTCCACACGCATTCTTTGACTCCCTAAAAGACCTACCTCCTAGAACCACAAGTCCTCCTCCACCTCGCCCATCATTCGAATCAATCGAACGCTTGGCAAATCAACCACCACCTCTTCCGGCCGTGGAGCCTCCTCTTCTTTCCATCCAAGTTCTCTCTAACATCTCAACCCACATCTCACTATTGTTCTTGCTTGATCTTAAGATTACTAGTATTCTACATCTTCCGCCCCTAGGGCCTAACAACCCCTTTCCAATGCTCACCCATGAAATGTTTTATGAATATTGCCAACATACCCAAGTCATTGTTGACAACCTTAATAACGAAATGTGATTCATCCTCAATCACATTCTCGATCGTCTTAACATTTTTGCTCACAACTACTAGACTAAGACATTAGGAATCAAATAATTATGTAACATTAATTAAGATCGATTGTACTCTTGATTCTTGTTATGATGAATAAATTGTAATGTTATGGTTCAAGGAAAATGTATTGTGTTATCTTTTTCTGCATAATCTTTTCAATTCAACTAACCTTTTTAGAAAGTCAAGTTTTTGACTAACAGGTGGTTCCTTTGGCTTTCAAAGCCGGTTCTATCATAGGAATAAAATTGTCCTAGCCGTTTCTACAGAACCACTTAATAGTTTTTGGACTCTAACATTTGTTTTGTCGGTACTCCTAATGTAAGGGGAAGCTCATTCCATCTTAACTAACACATTTGTTTTGTAACTTTACATCACATGTATGATTTCCTCAAGCTAAAAAGGGAATAGCTCCAACAAGGGGGAGTTTTTAGATCTCGGCTAAACCAATTCAAGACAATATTGCATCTACTTCATGACAACCAGAAAAATGTCATGACTTGTTCCTTTAGAAAAAAGGAGTACTTCCATCAAAGCGAAAGCATTGCATATCATCGATTCATATCGATCTTATTTTTACCTCTCTTCCTCTTCTAACTAGAACTATCTCTTCAATCTTTTTGTTTTGAAAAAAAAGGGGAGAGGGGAAGTAAAATGGAACGTAACATAATCCACAATCATAAATCATTCTTCCGCTTGGCTAGTTTACTTCCAATAAGTTTTATGTTTTGCCATCAATAAAAAGGGGAAGATTGTTAATACAAATAAACCGATAAAAACGTTTATTTCCATTCTATGATCTTACTATGTTTTGTTGATAACAATTAATAAAACCACGTTAAAGTAAACTAGCTAAATCGCACATACATTTTACCAACATTTACCTTTTCATTTTTAGAATTAATTAGAAATATAAGTATATTGTTTAAATACTATTTACATCATTCATGACATCATCAAATACGGCATATCTTAGGGTAATCTTACAAGATTACATATGATCTCTCAAGATTTTGTATATCAAAATCCGGATTTGGTTACTATTGGCCGGTTCCATTGAAGAACACTGGTCGATTCCCTTCTGCAATGGAACCAACAAAACCGGGCTACAGTGCAGGTTTTTGGCTATAAATACCAAGCCATTTCTCATGTTTTACTCACCCTTTTCTCATTTTAAACTATCTAATCTATTGATAATTCTCCTCTTATCCGTTCTTGTTTAGTTTCTTTTAGCATTTGTAGGTAATTCTCTTCAAGAAAGAAATTGCCCAACACCCCTTTGAGACGATCAAGTTCCAAGTATCTTGCTTCGCTTCTCCATTTGCATCATCAAGATCATATCTCTGATTCTTGTACATCATATAGTAGTTGTAGTTGTATTCATCCTCTTTGTAAACCAAGTGTAGTGATATTGGTTTGATTCTACTGTATGAAGAATCCAGTATTTAGCTTTGTACCGTTAAAAGGTGTTAAGCGAAGTTATGAGGATTCTCCACTAGTTGAAAGGAGTATTGGTGACTAGTGTTTACTAACTCTCGAGTAGGTGACTCAGGGAGTGGAGTAGGGAAAGGAAAGTGTCCTTGTAGCCGAACCACTATAAACACTTGCGTCTTGGTTCTTTCTTTCTAACTCTTTACTTTCTTGCATTACATTTATTCTTTAACCAAACATCAATATTGTGCAAACTTCACATAAGATCAAAACAAAGTTTTGAAAAGTAAATCTTAATACAAGAAAACTATTCAACCTCCCCCCCTTCTAGTTTTCCATAAGTATCTTAGATCGAGTGTTGGAGACGCTCTTCAAAAGGTACTTAGAAACACACTAAAGAACTTATACAACAAAGCTCTCAGAAAGATGTTTCTGAGATTATCAATATCAAGCAAGAGCAAGCAGCCAAGGATAAAATGCCAAAATTCTCTGCTACACCATATGATCAAGCTGTTGAGGTTGAATTCAAACAGAAGGAAATTCTCTTCTGGATGATAAGGGAATCTAAATCTTACGAAAAACATCCAAAACATAAATCATTATATGATGCACTCATGCTTTCACTTATCCAGGATGAAGACGACTTGGATAGATTGGTCCTAGATCTGAAGAAAGGAGACTGTAAAGAAGATAAAGACCTTCTGCTGGATCAAACCAAGGGAAATGGAAGAGAAGCTCAGGAAAAGACTCTGAACTCTCAAAGACATCTTCAGCATCCAAGAAAACCTCCAAAGGTGACACTCTACCTAAATCTTCAAAAACTGGTAAATCTGCATCTGCTAAAGAGCCAGTTAAAGAAGCTACTCATGAGGTAATAATGGGTGATAAAGAATTGGTTCAAGAGAATGTGAACGATGCTAATCAACCTCAAGATGGTAAGGCTGCACCAAAGTATGATTGGTTCAAACAACCACCAAGGCCTCCTACTGTAGATCCAGAGTGGAACTCGTGTCAAGTTGTTGATGATCAACCTTAACTGCCCTGGTTTAATGATATGGTATCTGCTCAAAAGGATCCACTCACATTTGACGAGCTTATAGACACTCATATTGACTTCTTCAACTTTGCAAAGAATTGTCTCAAGCTGGACAAGATTACTAAATCAGATTTGTCTGGACCTGTCTATAATCTTCTGAAGGGCACCTGTTAGAGCAGCATTGAGCTTGAATACAATATGGAAGAATGCTTTAAAGCTCTGACTGACAGACTTAACTGGGAAAACCATGAAGGTAATCGATGCCCATTTGACTTGAGCAAACCTCTTCCTCTGAAAGGTCATCCAGGTCATCTAACCGTAGATGTAGAAATACTTCTTCAACAACAATTTAGAGTAGTTGAAATCTACAGATTCAGAAAGGAAGTATACTACGTCAATTACAAAGACGAAGCCTGCAAGTTATGAGTTAGTGGGTATAGAAGACATGATCCCGAAGTAATGGAGTACTACCAAAGTGGGCTATGACAAAGATGTTGTACATGGAATTAAGAACTGGGGGCCCAAGCGCCAACTATTCTACAGATCTTAGCTCAACAAATTCTTAAAACGTGATATCTTCTCTCATCTGAAGATTTTGAGCGTGAAAAGTGTTACTGTAACACCCCCAAAAATGTAACGCAGCGGAAATATATCCGGGGGCGTTACTTCATAATACAACA
>BQNB010006393.1:0-26272 GCA_026074375.1 Tanacetum coccineum | reverse complement strand
AAGAACACCCGGGCAGTAATGAATATGTATCCCTCGCAGGTGTCCCCTCCAAGAACACCCGGGTAGTAATGAATATGTACCCCTCGTAGGTGTCCCCTCCAAGAACACCCGGGCATTTATTTGTAGTTATCCATTCAATCTGCTTAAGCTAATCCGTAATCATTTCAAAATTAAAGTATGTGTTTGTGACCAAAAATGAAGTCAAGTAATGTATCTCATAGCGAGCTATGTAAATGAGTGTGTAAACCAATTTGTAATCAACCATGTAAATGCATTTGCAAACAAGCATGTTCTCACCCCAAAAATATATGTAAAACAAGTAAAACATGCGGCTATAAACTCACCTTTATGCAATACGATAATATATAGCGAGATATAAACGTCGGGAGACCAAGAAATGATAACGATAAATAAAGCGTCAGGATGCCGAGTAAAACTCTGAAAGTCACCTAAAAATAAAGTCGCGACTTAGAATATAAAAATATATTACGCGACAAATAATGGAATAGTTTGTAAAAATATTTTCATAAACATGTTTGGCATTTTACATCGAGTTTTAAATCTTTTCAAGCTTACTTGGGCCCAAAATACATATTTACCCAAAATGTAATGACTAAGACTGAATTATTAAGGCCTCAAAACCCTTAACCTTTATTTTATTTATTAATATTACAATAGACTATATGAATTAATTAAAGACTAGGAAATCTTATGCTTGCCACAAATAAATATTTTAACAAACTTGAGGGGATAAGTTCGTCAACTTATTAAATATAAGGGTCCTATTTGTAAATATCAAGACACGGCCATGTGACCATTTGTACAGATTCACCACTAACGTCCTATGTTATTTCTTTTATTTATTTAATTTATTTTCATATTGATTTACATGCCATTAATCCAAAGTGAGAGGGCTAAAAATGCCAAATATAGAAACTTTAACGGTCATTTTAGTAAAACTGATTTTGAAACAACAGGACTTCATGTGTTGCATATGTATGAACACATTGAATGCTTATTTTCCCTTTGGCTTCTTCTTCTTAACGACAAAAGAACAACCAAACCCACTTCATAGATAAATCATTTTTGTGTATTTTCTTCTCTTTAAACTCCATAAATCTTTCTTAAGTAACGCTATACAAACACTTACGAGGTTATATTTTTGTTACCTTATACGGACAACAAGTAATGCTCGTGTGGCCAGAGCTTACAAACTCGCTTGAACTCGCGGAGTGACGAACTCAAAACGCAACGGTTGGTTTTATTCTTCTGCTATCTCGACTAAACAGCCCCTACAACTCTTGTCTTCTTATTTTGTTCACCGCTTTCACGTGCAAATCTCGCTAGAAATGACTACTTACCGGATGAAACGTATGTCGCTGGAAGAATCTCCTAAAACTCGTCGGAAAAGCGTACTCGTCAGAAATCCGTACAACACTCGATGTAAAGAACAAACTTCGCCCGAGAACGTTAGAAATGAAGTTTGGTCGGAAGCTGTCGCCGGAAAACGAGCTCAGCTTGAACAAAAGAATGAAAGAGAAAGGAAACTTGCACTAAAACAAAAGGCACTCATGATAGCAATAAAAGAAGAAGTGCTCAATATTACCCAAATCAAAATTTAGTGTTTCAGTGTAATTTGGTTCTGCCTACTATTTGGACCCACGTTCACATGTAGTAGAGAATTATTGTTTCTTTTTTATGGACAGGATCATAGACTTGTATGACACGATATGAAATTGGGATGAGATGGTGAACATTTAAGGAAGTGCACATGTTTCATTGTTTACATATGTAAACACATAAGCATGCTTAAAGTGAACACATGTTCTAGAAAATAATAAGTTATTTTAATGGATATGGCAAAAGATGTGCATTAGTTAAGTTTAGTGAGTATTGTTTAGGCTAGAAACAAAGTATCCAAGGACTTCAAATTCAAACCAATTCGTTTAAAATAATTTTTGCCATGAAAAGTGAGTATTTAACATGGACTAATATTTCATAAATGTTTTATAAATTTTATTTAAAATGTTTATTATTTATTTTTGTAGTCATCGGGTATCACGGGCAAGCTTTGTCCGTAAAATGAAACTTTAATTTGAATATTCGCGTTTTTAACAAACGTTTTTGAAGTAAAATGTTAAAAAAAATTATCAAATATTTTTATTAAATAAATTTTGATAATTAAATATAATTTACTATTAACGTGTCGGGTACGCTTTTGTGGCAGGAATTTCATCAATTAACGATAATCTTCTCGTTATCAAGCCAAAGAGATTGACATACGAGAAAATTTAGAAATATGAAATATGTAATAATAATTTATAGATTTAAATACTCCCATCCCGTCCCAAATTTATAGTCCACGTTTCCTTTTTGGGATGTCCCAATTTAATTGTCCACTACTAAAAATAGATAGGAAGTTTGATCAAGTTTACTATATTACCCTTGTTTGAAATTATTATTACAAACTTTAAAGAAGACTTTATTTAATTAGCTAAGGGTAAAACTGTCATTTTGCCAAAAAGTAAGAAAGAGAAAGCAGTAATAAATGCACTTTTTTCTTAAACTATGTGTTTTTTGTCGGGGGACCATAATTTTGGGACGGAGGAAGTATTAAAATAAGTTCCGAAAAATTATCGGTTATGCGGTTATTATTTTTACATGACAATAAAAGGTTAAAAGGTCAAAAGTTAAGTCAGACCCGAAAAGTCAAAGGGTAAAATAGTCATTTAACGTTCTGAAAATTGCCGGTTGTTACAGTGACGGTCAACAAATTGCATGGTTACGGTTATTTGGAGAAAATTATGGTGAGAAGAGCTGATCGACAACTATACAAGTTCAAAAAAGGTGACTTTGTTAATCTACACTTGAATGACATTGAGGACATGCTTCTTCTTGTAGTTCAACACAATTTATTTCATCTCGATGTTGAAGTTATTGTTGACTGACTTGGTGGTGTCACTGTGTATGTTCACCAAAAGTCTCATCGTCAAGAAGAGAGTCGAAGATGTCCAATTAGGCATGGAAAGTTACCAGAAGAAGCTCAACATCACCAAGCCTCAAAAGGACTTTCCTAGAATTTTTGCCAAAGAACTGTACATACCATTATTTGACCCACCAGGAGTTGTCTATGAAGACTTAAGCCACCAGAAGAGACTGATGCGAGCTGATGAGCTCTACAAGTTCTCGGATGGAACGCTCAAGAAAGTTCGTGACACTCTTCACCACAGGCTATGTAACTTTCGACTAGGCTAAAACAAAGATATGCCGAGAAGAAAGTGGACAGCCACGGATCAGAAACAATCAGCCATTATGGTAGATCTAATTGATAAGCAGGTATTGGAAAGGCGGATCCTAAGGAACTTGGAAAGGTTGGTTGGTGCAAGGGAACTTGAGATGGACTACAGGCTGATGCAGAGGACAATATGATTTTGTCATACTTATTCTTCTTTCATATCAGGTCCAATCTCATTATCTATCTTGTGAATATGTAATCTATGTAGTGTAGACTTGTAAAGTAGGAAAATATATAGTGTTTGAGTACAAATTTTCAAGAATTTTTTAATAAATTCAAAATCTTTCAAATAAATGTACTCAACACTATATATATAATACCCTCATTAATTAAGGGGGAGCATTGAAATGTTCCTAACAAGGCTTGCTAATAATCAGAACATCTTTCTCCCCAAAAATAGTTTTCAAACATATTTGAATCAATTGATATCCAAAATATCAAGAGATTTGACATTTTTGATAAGGAGAGAAAATATGATTAAAATATACAACTTGTAATATGTGATTAGTAAAGACTCAAGTGCAGCTTCTTCCTCGTATGTACAAAACACTTTTGAATATCGAGGCACATATGCAGGAGGAGCAATTTTAGAAAAGAAAACATCAAGGTACAAAAAGTTTTGATTTATATCATCAGTACCTTGGTTGAGTTTTTCAAATGGTTTTAAGGAAATGAGAACAATACCCAAAGACCGACCATGTACTTAATTTTATAGAGTTATAAGGTGGTTAAGGTTAGGTATTCATTCCCATGATCCAGCCAGAACCAGAAGGATCTACCTAGGGATATTCCATTAGATAGAATAGAAGTCCATAGGTATGATACAAAAAAGGAGTAAAAGTAAGAAAGCGGATAATGCAAACTAAGACAGAGCTAACACTAGAACAAACCCAACAAGGTGTTAGTGATGAAGTCTTGGTAAGCATTAAAGGGGCTGAAGAATGAAAAAGAAATGTAAGGATAAAGGGTGTAAAGAAAGAAGCCCTCTATACACTTAGGCAGAAACCGGGTCAATACATATGCTATCAAAAATACTAAGATGTTGTTTGGTATTGAAGATGGACATCATGGACCCAGTGATGCAATGAACAACCATCCTTAGCCATTAAAGGTCTCTCAAAAGACTCTTGTTTAATTTCTCACAGAGATTAAACACATTTCTATCAACTTTTTTACTCCAAGTTAGTTGGTATTGAAAAGGTGACAGTCTGTTCTAGCCTCCGATTACTAAAACCAAAATGCACTATCGAGTCTAGAGCCAATAAGAGATCATTAATACATCTTATTAGGACACTACTCCAATATATTTGTTATTCACAGAAAACAAGTAATATCTTAAAAGTCCTACGCTTTATCCCTGTGATATTGCTAATAGATCAAAGTGATACTTAAGTATTCACAGTGACGATAGAAATCCTTCCAGAGCCAACATCAAACAAGCTCTGCGGTAGGTGACTTGTGAGATCCTACATGGATTAAACTTGTAACGCTAGATATTGATTCGGTCCAGCTTATGAATTGATGGTTGACAGATTTTTAAATAAGCAAAACTCTTGATGTGTCACAAAACACTTTATTATTGACACATCGATTGATTTTCAAACCGATTTTCTTAGATCTCTAAGAACTTTATTGTTTTGAGGGTTGATCCTATGTCCATGGGAAGCCTCACAAGGGTATCTAGACATAGGAAAGCTGAATACGAATTGATGACTCAATCGAGAAGATAGTAACTTTCCGATTCACTCTTACCATGTTGTCTACTTTAAGACGCTCCGGTAATGAGAATGGTTAGTGCAGCTACAAAACCCTGTCAAGGAGATTCTTTTGAATTCTACCTGACCACAGACAGTATTCATACTAATTAAGAGGGAACCGTGGTTATTGAAACCGTATTCAACAAAGTGAAAAAGACACTTTCGTTCATATATGTTGTTTATCACTAACCCATTCATGCCGGTTTCCCGACAGCGGCAGTAGTTAACCAATAACGAGTCAAATTCATAGGCACATGCTCATATCGTCCGACATATGTAAAGACATTATGAAAGCTCAAGTACATGTTTCAAAAGACTTCCGCTACTCTGATACTGCACGTCTTCCTTAAAGTCACGAAGTGTTAAAGTTAAAGAATTTTAAGAAAGATGATTATACAAGCTTTCAAGATAAAGAAAGGTATGTGCATATTGGTCCGAAAGTCATAAGATCACAAGAAGGAAAAAGATTACAGGATGACAAAAAGCGATGATGTATGGCTAATGATCTTAAGAAGCTCAAGATCACATACAAGACAAGCTAAAGGAACAAGCTCAAGCCTAAAGTCAAAAGATCACTACACATATCATAAGATAAAAACAAAGATTCAAGACTACGAGCAAGACGAAAGACCTACATAGTAGTTTAAGCTTAAGTTTTTGTAAAATGGAGTGACCTCCCTTAGGGGGAGATTGTTAGAAATGAAAAAAAGTCTCGGTCACTCCTAATATGTATTTCGTAGCTCGTAGTTAATCGTTTGATAAACATTAAACTAACCAGGCCAAATCCATGGGAAACAAGCCCATAACTGGCCCCCTTGTAAGACTATATAAGTACCATCTCCTTCCATGGAGAGGGTGTTGGTTTATATCAAAAGTTTATGCATTACATGTTTCTTTCTCTCACTAGAAGTGTCCAACCATCTTTCTCTCTCTAGATTTCTCTCTTTCCTTTCATAGATTGTTGTGTGATTTGATATTCTACAACAAACAAACACAAACATAAACAAAAACTGAAAAACAAATAAGAAAACTTCTTTAGATGTTATAGTTTTTTTTAACATAATACATAAACACACAAATTATGGAAACTAGAATTGAGGGGGTTAAATAGTTTACCGGTTAATTATGTGACACTTTAAAAATTCGCAGGTCAATAACTTTCTAATTACGTGCACTAGCTTGACTTTTATAAGTTACATGTTGGTTTGACCTAAAACCGGGAAGTTGTCCCGCGTATAATCAAAAACTATCACAGGATGCGTTCCGGCTTTATATTAAGCGTAGTCTACTCATGACTTGCATATTATGACTTTTCGGGCATATTTTATATGTCGCGTGTTTACATTTTATAAGTTGCGTAGATTAAGCATTTTACATTTTCTATGCATGCATATATATACTTTAACCTTCCTAAATTAATATCTATATATAAGTGTGAGTAAAAATACAAATTTTGAAAATATTGGTCCCCTCCCCTTTTTCCTTGTTGTCGTCCGATCACACATACACACAAACACATTCCATACAAATTTCTAGCTAACCAAACTACCTTGTACCACCTTTGCACGAAACATGGAGCATATTCCTAACCAATTGTACTAATGGTCCCAATTTTGTCCCCCTTGTCCCCTTGATTCGTTCGAACCACCACCACCATCACCTTATGATTTTTGTTGTTTTATTGCATTCGTACATGTGGTCACACCATATATGTCTTGCATGTGAATTGAACCCCATATACTTTGGATCCTTTATGCACACTAGTAGTATATAAGGAAGGCGTAGGCTCATTTGCTTCTAATGACATCAAATAATGTCACTTTTATAGCATTATTTATCACATGTTTCTTACCCATTTTATATAAATTATTGCAAGAATTTGTACTTAATCGTTTGTATTTGAGATTTGCAGTAATTATGGAGTACTTTGTGAAGATTAGCTAAAAGGCATGCATTTTAGAGCTTAAACGAAGAAACCTGAAGAATGTTGTTCTGACATCTTATATGCCGTATCCATCAAGGAAGATACGGCATATCTGTGCCTGCACTTCACAAGAAACCACGCAGAATTAAAGATGTATATTCCGTATCTAGAAGGTTCTATACGCCGTATTCTATTTCGAGTATTTGAAGATTCTGGAAGATATTAAACGTGGTCCCTACTCAAAGAAACCCCTAATACACCGTATTGACCTCAACCAATACGGCGTATCGATGAATTTTCAGAGACTGTAAATACAAATCCCTAAACACGAGTTTAGGGTGTGCTTAACCATATTTTCGATATCCTAACCACAAAAGTTGATTTTTAGAAGGCATGAATAGTAAATAAGATCAAACAACGCATCTAATTCCATAGGAAACACCTTGTAATTCTATTACTTTTAATAATCGTTTGATTTTTGATATCATTCGTTTAACTCGGTTAGTTTACCTTGGTTGATTCGATTATTATTTTGTATTCATTACAATGGTTATGGGTTAATACCTTTAGGTATTAGCCATGTTTATGAAGATTTTAATGTTTGGTTTGTTTATCTCGATTGCTTAATTTATCGTTGATCATTGATTATGTTTATCAATTTATACTCATTTACGTGCTTATGTATGCGACCTATCATTCAACTGGATCTAGGAATGCAAAATATCATGCTAGTTAGATATTGGGATAGCTCTCCATATCTGCAATTTATATTTATAGAATCATAGGATCACAAATAATGACCTATCATTGCCATTGGTTTAATGAACAAGTTGGACTAGCAGGTGACTTGGGATCAACAAATGATGTTCTGATTCCTTTGGTAAGGACTTGGATAGTGGACTACTAGTATATAAAGAGTCGTTAAGCAGTAAGTTAGTAAAGTCTCATTGAGCTAGGGTTTAATAAGATCACCATTATTAATCTCCTAAGATAGATTATAATCAGTAAATGCTTGCTTTATGTGGATGCGTCTAATTATGATAGAATAGCGTGTCTAGGTTTTAAGAAGAAGTACCACCTAAATCTAGGAATGATATGCCCCTTGAGATAAGTCAATCTTTGCACTAAATAAACAAACCTGTGTTTTAATTGGATTAATCATGGTTAATAGAGTTTCCTTATAATTGGCTTGACCGCTCTTCTATCTTCTGATTATCTGCTTGCATGTGTTATCGTGTTTTAAGTAGGTTTAAGTCACCACCAAAACCCGTGCTAGTCTATTAGACTGAAAACCCCCTATCTGTTAGAATTAGGTTTAGCATAGGTTTTCACATATATTAGATAGATTAAAACTAACATAGATAACTAAAATACTGGTAGAGTTAGGAATTACGTTCTCGGTCTTAGTGATCGACACCCTACTTACCAACGAAGCTACAACAGATCGGGTCCACTGCCCGTTAGTGTTGTTTTTAGGTAAAGTCGGCAAAATATAAATGTAAAACTTGATAATAAATAATACGTACGAATAACGACACATCAGCTTCACACACATATCCAACACTTAGCAAAATTTATCTCTCTCTCTTCTTGTTCAGCTGACCACATCAACCCACCAAAGGGGTTCATTTTTCTTTTATCTTCAAGTATTGGGTTCATATACACACTAGTGTTATAGTGTTTGGTTTATTCGGGTTACTTTTGGATCGAGTTCGGGTTATATACACTATTATTTTCGGGTTAATCTTCATCTATTTTTCTCACTTTTGTAAGTAAATATTCCTTACATATTTTTATACACTTCATATCATCTACATACTCATTTCATCATCTCATGCATATATTTATCACCATACTTGTTCTTTTATAAAAACTACTTTTAAAATGTTTACAAATAAAAGTCATAAATAAAAAGTCCATACTTGAGCTCATTATTGTTTTATAAAACTACATCTTTATGAAAATTGTTTATTTACACTTATACTTATAATTTTGGTTGATGTTATACTTAAATAATAGGATTCGTGGAAGTGTTGAAAATATATATATAGTTTTAGGATGAGGTTGGATTTGTGGAATTGTGATGTTGGATTTGGGACTATAGGAATAGGAATGGAGTTGGTGGAATGGGTAAATAGATAGAAAACTTAGTTACGTTTGTAGGGTCGATTAATATTTGTTAAAATGAATTTAAATCGGATAAACGACTTTTTGTTAAGATAGACGAAATAAATGTATTTTTCTAAGCTCCGTTTTATAGAGTCAAAACTATATTTTAAAAGTGTCAGAAATGTGTATTTTAAAAGAAGGAATATAATGTGTACTACTTTTAAAGGCTTTTCTTATAAAAAGCACTTAATGACCATTACATAGAATATACTAGTTAGACTATAAATAGAGCTTATGAAGTACTAATAGTATTAATTTGGAATTTAACGAAAAGACTTAGTAACGAGCTACGACTCTTCAAAGTTGGACGAAGTTTTTTATAAAAGTGTTAGAAACCTTTTTATTAAAATGTTGACTTTTACAAACACATAGTTTGACTCTAAAAGTCAAACTAGGACATGTCAAGGTGATAAATAGTTAAACAACTCATATGTATATTCATACTACATTTTCATCAATCTATGCATGCATACATCATTTAGGTTGCGGTTAGGAGTTGCATCATTTCATACTTGACTGAACTTGCGTAGTTGTACGAATTACTTAAGGTGAGTTTCTAGCCCCATCTTTTTCTCATTTTACGAACTTACTTGCTTTGAAATATTGGGGTGAGAAACATTGTTTGTTTTTATGTTTGGACGCATATACTTAAAAAATTTACGTTTACTATTATGCCTAAGTACCGTTAAACCATTTCTGCCTATCATGAACCGTTAATTACCGTAAGTAAGCGCGATTGTTATATATAGATCTATTTGGGCTTAAATATCCCATGTCCGGGTTTGGTGATTCTTACCTATATCGGAGGTACCGATCAAACGAAGGTATAGCATGTCAAATTTCCACGAATCTTGGGTTAGATACCTAGTTGGGCATTTATTAATGGCATTTATTTATTGCATACTTTGTTTAGCTTCGGTATCATGAGCTTAGTGCAAACGTAAATGCGTTTTCTTTGTGTTGGAAACACAAAAAGTGTCGGTCACTTCCAAGTTGTAACAGTCTTAGCTCGTAGTTTATGTAATGATTAGATTAGTAATCTAGTCCGGCCCAAGACCCATGGGAAGCCCATCATAACCCATGGGCCGGCCTATAGGACCTATATAAGCCCCTCTCCTAGCCTTGGAGAGGGTTGGTTGTTCCATTTGTAACATTTCATCATAATACACTTCATCCATTCCATCCATTCTCTATCTCTAACATCACAACCCACATCTCACTCTTGTTCTTGGTTTGATCATAAGATTACATGTTTCTACAATTGGTATCAAGAGCCATGGAGTGGTGTGTTTAGTTTTTGTGTTTGATTTGTGTTCAAAAACCTTTACAAAGAGCAAAATAGTGATTCAAATTTTTTTGGCTTAAAAACCTTAAAGTTTTCATTTTTATTGTTCCTATAGGGTTAGTAACACTAGTTGTACAAGAATTTTTGCTAAAAACCATTAAAAATCATGTTTTTTGAGTTTTGAAGATTTGAGTTTCGTAGTAGTTGGATTTTTGTATGTGTTAAAATAAATCATACGTTTATAAAAATTGCGGTCCTTGTTTATATTTAACTAAACCTATGAACTCACTAACGTTATGTTGACACTTTAAGCATGTTTTTCTCAGATGCTTAGCTTTAGAACCCCTTGAATGATTTATGTGGCGTCTTCATGCATTGACTTTATTTTCCAAGAATTTATCCATCTTTATATACCGTTGTCTGTCAAAACATTTTTACGTTTCTGCATTGTCTAAATTTTCTTTTGAACTATGTATCAAATTTGTTTATTTAAATTAATGCAACGGTGTATTATTATTTTCAAACGTCCATATAGTGGTCGTTCCCTTGTACCTTGTGTTGTGTATATTATGACGTCACGCCCCTAAGTTACCTATTCCGCTGCGATCAAATTTGGGGGTGTGACAAATTGGCATTTTAAAACTTTGGTTATAAAAATGTTTGATTCTAGTGTATGTAATATCAATCAACAATATTAACAATTCAATATATCTAACTACGAACAATACAATCACTATATAAATATAAACAACGAGATATAGAATAAAGGTAAAGAGATAAGAGATAGAACAATCAAACCACAACACCGAGAATTATAGTGGTTCGGCTACGAAGCTCTTCTTCGTCCTACTTCACTCCCCGAGTATCCGACTCAAGATTTCACTATGTAAACACGCTCCCTTTAGGCGGATAAAACCGTTACACGTCGCTTATCCTGATTTTCAACACTAAGCTAAATGTCGAGTCCTAATCTTAGCTAGAACCAATCTACACCTTCACTAATGTGTTTTAAGGCCTAAAATACTCACCGACACATAATCAACACTTCCGGATTTATATACTATCCAGATCTACACAATAACACAAGAATGAAAATATAGAGGTTGAATCTTAGCGTAAGATAGAAGAAGATCACTAATCTATAACACTTCGTTTCTTGGTGAATGCAAGTGTTCTTCTCTTGCACTTGATAGAAAAAGGAGGAGGATAAGATTGGATCACTTAAAACAATATTAAGCAAGATAGAGATCAAAGATTTTATAGAGATGTAGGAGGTTTTAAATAGAGAAAGAAATCTAAAAACTTTATGCAAAAAGGTCTGAGATCTGCCAGCGAATAGTGTAGTTTTTATAGGCAATGAGAAGTAATGTCCCCTAAGGGCGGTCTCGGCGGTCCCAGATATATCTGGGGGTCGCCCCTAGGTAGACTTACTCCCATTTTGTTCTTATATTGTAATAGAAGTTTATTACTATCAAAATATACATTTGGGGGGGGGGGCGGGAAGCAAAGTGGGGGGTTGGCTGTTTGGGGGTGGGGTGGGGTTGGGGGGTGGGGGGTGGGGTGGGGGGGGGTGTGTGCGGGTTGTGGCGTGAAGGGGAGTGAGAAAAACATTTTTGTATATCTTTACTTTAATAAAAAAGTTATATTACATTTGTAAAAATTTAATGTTTAAGAAAAAAAGATTTATTTCGATCACTAATCAAGTTTAATGATTTGTTTATACATAACTTAAGTGATTTACGTCGAAACGGAAGTTTACGACTAATAACGTGTATACGTTTATTTTTATCGTAGAATGTTTTTACATTTTGTCATCTTCAAAACATAGAGGAGTCGAAAAATATAAATAACATTTTTAAACATTATTTATATTATCAATCTCTCCCTTTTTGATGATGACAAAATATAAACTCATTTATAAAAATAAAATTTACAAGTTATTAATGAGTTTTAATCCATTTCTCTCCTTTTTTGTCGAATCAAAAAGGTTGATCGTCGAGTAGAGAAAAGAAAGAGATCGACGATGCTAAAGCTCCCCCTTGATGTATACTCCCCCTCGTTTGGGGCACTAAGAGATCAAGCTATGGTAATTTACTACAAGAACGATTAGAAAAGACGAGTTTGCAAACTTTTTATATATATTTTATATATATATATATTTATATATATATATATATATATATTATATATTATATATTATCATATATATATATATAATATATTTCTTTTTTATATTATAACCAACTTGTAGCAATGTCACCGATAAATTTATACAAAGATGGACAATTAATATAGACAATGCTTATTGATTCAATCCTTGGCCTAGAACAAGGGTGAAGATTTCGCAATAACTAGATACTACCAAAGATGGTTACAGATATCACTTGAAATGTGTAATCATTTACAAAGAAGATTATTCGAAACTAATGCCTGGGTATCACGAATACCTCCTTGGGATAAGACCAAGTGTTTGTTCTTGTTCTAGGCACATATCAAGAACCCTGCGTTTTTATGTGTTTAGGTTATCAGTTGTATGTTTTCATACGTTTACATGCAATATGTAATATCTTATTTATAGGAGAACACTCAAAACCCTAGTCAAAGGAATATGGAGAGTTTATAGGAGATATAAACGTATCCATAATTATCCTCCTTTAATTAAGGAATAGTGGTTACATGACCATTCATATCTTGGTCATTAAATGCACGGTCTAAATTGCATGAAATAGGACAAGTTTGTTGGATTCATTTCCGCGAGGCTGATCCATTCAGCGGCCTAATCAATAGCTAGCCGCTGAAGGAACATACACGTTGAGGGTTCAAACTCTGAAAAAAAGATCCCGCTGATGAGTTGCCCTCTGAGGATACATCCTCTGATGGATAACTCCATCATTGGTATCCTTCAGCTAACTCACTTAGTGAGTTACACAGCTGAAGCTATCAGTTCATTAAAGAACATCATTTAGAGGGCGAACCCACTGAATATCATCAGCGACCACTGACCCTTCAGTCCAGAGTTACTCACAGAAGAGTGAACTCACTGAAGACATCAGTGACCTCTGAATCTTCATCAGATACATGAATTCCCTTTTAACCACTATCAGAGTCAGGGTGTTCAGTGACCTCTGGGTGTACACTCCATACCTCCATACCCATTAACCGGTATGAATAGAACCCACAATTGAACTAAATTTCCAAACAATTCCTCCCCAATTTAGTAACAATCCCTTTGCTATGAAAATAAAAACAAATAACAAAACAAGTGCAATATGCGAAATGTCCTGCGATTGAATTTTCCACCTTAGTAAATAACACGTTCAATTTCGAGAATCAGGGTGTTCTAAGAATTGACCCTTCAACCCATTTAAATACCTGAAGGTAAAAACACACAAGTTTTCAAACACATAAGAAACTCTTGACACTATTACATAGCCATGTGTCCATATCTAATTCATAAATGTTGTAAGAGCCAAAGTCCATGCTCCTTGAAGCGGCAAATACTTTAACATTGAAATGGTGGTTTCCTCTTTATTCATGCTCCTACTAAGCACTTTTTCAAAGAAATTAACCATTGAGAAGTTTACAACTTTATCCTATTTTATCAGCAGGTTCCAAGCACATCCTTGGGATGATATGTAAATACATGTGCTTCAGTCTACTAAACGTTCATCTTTCCACATTGAACTCAGTTGCCAAGTTTCCTCAGCAGGGAGTTGGGTGTCCTAGCATTCAGCGACTTAGTTGAACTTTAATCCCATCCCTTCAGAAGACTTTATAACCCACAAATTGGCTCTAGCCAATCCCTTCGTCAAGTGATCAGCTAAGTTTTGTTGTAACCTCACAAACTCTATAGATACCACCCCATTCATGATAAGTTCACGAATCATGCTATGTCTAACACCTAAGTGTCTAGACTTCCCATTGTACATCTGGTTATAAGCCTTTGTCAATGTAGCAGCACTATCACAGCGGATAGAAATAGGTGTTATAGGTTTGACCCACAATGGAATCTCAAGGAGCAAGTTTTTCAACCATTCAACTTCCTTACCAGCAGCTACTAAGGCCACAAATTCAAATTCCATTATTGAACCAGTGATACAAGTTTGTTTCTTGGAAGCCCCAGAAATTGCACCACCACTAAGCAGGAATACCCAGCCACTTGTAGACGAATTATCCTCAGTGTTGTTGATTCAGCTTGCATCAGTGTAACCTTCCAACACTGAAGGATAACCATTATACATCAATCTATAGTCCATGGTTTTCTTCAAGTATTTAGTACGCGCTAAATTGCTTGCAGTGCTTAAGTCCAGGGTTACTAGTATACATGATCATAGTTTTCCCTCAGCAAAGCAATGTCAGGACCTTGTAAAGTCATGGCTAAATTAAAGCAGCCAATACCCTAGTATACTCAAAGTTGGAATACAGCCTGACCTTTATTGGCATCAACGTTCTCATTGTTATCCTAGGAGTACTTACTGGGAGCGCAATTAAAGTTATTGAATTTCTTTTTAGTACCTTTCAATATAAAGAGACTGAGAAATTGATATTCCATTACTTTCATAATTAATCCTTATACCCAGGATAACATCAGCCTCCCCCATGTCCTTCATAGAGAGCCTTGATGACAAAAATTCCTTTGTCAGGTCAACCTAAACTTGGCTAGTGCCAAAGATCAGCATGTATTATTTTTCTCATTACATATTTGGCATTGATGAATCCTTCTAACGATTTCATCAAATTTTTATATACACATTTGTCAGCTTGGTTAAGTAAATAACCATAAGATAAAACTCTTCATCAAACTTTAGATGCCATTACTTAGGTACATGCTTCAGTCCATAAAGAGACTTAATCAGTTTACACACCTTATTTTCATTGCCAAGCATGATGAAGCCCCTATTGAGGTTGGGTAAGTCTATACATCATCTTCTAGTTTCCCATTCAAGAATGTTGTCTTCACATCCATCTGATGAATAATCATATTGTGAATTAATGCCATAACAATCAGCAATCTTATGGTACTGATACGTGCCACTGAAGCATACGTATCAAAGTAGTATATCTTTGACTTTTGTTTAAAGCCCTGAATGACTAGCCTTGCCTTCAACTTTTCAATAGTTCACCCTCTACATTAGGTTTCTTTGAACATCCATTTTTGCAACATGGAGGTAGATCGCCAACACCCAAAGTGTTATTGCTAATGATGGATACATCTCATCATTAAATTGTTATTTTAGAAAGCAACATCATGGGACTTCATTGCTTCATCAAATGGTTTGGGGTCATCCTCAACATTAAAACATATAGGGTGTTGGTTAGAGACCTCATCCCTTGTACCTTCAATTAAGTATAATTGAAATTCAGGCCCAAAATCCTTTGGAATCCTATGCCTTTTACTTTTTCTAAGCTCAGGCTTAGGTTGCTGAACAACCTCCTCAGTGACCTTTTCAAGGACCACTAAACCACCAGAGTCTTTAGTTCCTTTTACTAGGGACCTCTGACTTGGTCTAGGGACTGATAAGAACCTATGCTCATCAAAGATAGCATCCCTTGATTCAATGATTGAGTTAATAGAAATTGAATCATTAGGTTCAATAACATAGAACCTAAAAGCTTTAGAATGCTCTGCATATCCAACAAAGATGCATTCAATGCCTTTGACCCTAAGTTGCATAGCTGAGGTTTCAGGGAGTCTTACAACTGCCTACAACCCTAAACCATGAGGTAGTTCAAGTTTGGTTCTTTTAGTCCAGAGTTCATAAGGGGTTATCATGTTCCTTTTATTGGGAACCCTATTTAATAAATAACAAGCTGTTAACATAGCTTCACCCCAGAACCGTTGACTCAGTCATGCGTAGGACAACATAAAATTAACCATTTCTTGTTGTATACTGTTTTTTCTTTTCTGTTGTACCATTTTCGTTGTGGAGTATAGGGGGCAGTCGTTCTTCATGGATTAATAACCAATTGACATGAAAATACAGAGTGATACATGTACTCACATCCCCTATCAGTCCTGAATCTTTTGATACAGAGACCCTTGTTGTAATTCACATTAGTTTTTGAATACTTTGATATTTCTCTAAGAGCTTCATCCTTAGTATAGTGTGAACAAGTAAACATATACAAACCTAGAAGCTATCAATAAAATGTCACCAAAGTAATTTTTATTCCTAATGAAGGTGTAGAATGCCAGGATCACAGAGAACATATATGTATCAGCTCCAGAACTTCTGTTTCTCGGTTTTACATTTTGGAATAGTTGCTTAGTTATTATGGTCAGCATGCAAGTCTTACACTTTTCAATGTCCATGTCAAAAGCTGGGATGTAAACAATCATTAGACATATCTGCATCCTCTTAAGTGGACTTTGGCCCAGCCTTAGCTGCCATAGATTGAATCAGTTAGTTTAGAGGTATGACATGAGGGGCTGAACATATATCGAGACAATTTTATGCCTAAAACACTTGATTTCATAAGATAACCATAACCTATAAAACACTACCATGTTGGATTAAACAATTATTAGATTCAATCTATTGTTTTCTAAAAAACAACCACAAATTATTCTAAAACATACTAGAATCAATTCTTCATTATATTAGGAACATACAAAACATTCAACAAACTAACAATCTTTCTAGAACTAAACCTAAGATCTAGACAACCACGTCCATGCACCAGCATTGTAGACTCATTTCCCATGTGAATAATAGATCCATCATTCAGCGACTCGTAGGTCTTGAACCATCATCTATCTTTACACACATGAACAGTTGCTCTAGAGTCAACCCACCATGCAACATCATCATCCTGCACAAAGTAAGCATCAGATACATATGAAACATAATATACCTGAGTAGATTTATTAACCATATTCTGACCTTTCAGTAAGTTGGAAGAACCATCCATTGAACCCTTTGTACATGAACCATTAGCTTTATTGCCAACATTAACACCTTTGCAATCCCTTTTAAAGTGTCCAGGTTTCCTACACTTCCAACAAGTCACTTTAGACTTCTTGTTTGGATCAGCCCTTGTGTTATCATGATGTTTACGCTTACCCTTGTTGTCATTGTACCTGGAGGAGTTGTTATGCTCTATCTATTGCCAACTGAATGAACTAGCAACATTGTTGCTCTTTGGCTTGTCACTATCATGCACCCTGGGGGACTCTTCAATCCACAGATGACTGTCCAACTCAACAAGAGTTAATTTCTCCTTCAAATGTTTTAAGGTGTGCTTGAAATCTTTCCATGAAAGGGGAAGTTTATCAATGATACATGAAACCTGAATGGGTTCATCCATGTTCATTTTATGTTGTGTAAACCTTTCAAGTATACCAAGAAGTTATCATTGTATTGTTCCAGAATTGTCGTGAATCAGTCATTTTGTAATTAGTTGAAATACTAACAAGGAACTTTTTACGTGGATGCCAATCCTCATGCCATATATTTGGCCTCTAAGGATCCTATCAGTTATTTGGAAGAGTTCAACATTCTGGTAATATAAAAAGAATCAGAATTACCATTGAGGATTTAAACTCTGCAGACACTGTCATCATTATACCACTTGGCCATCCTCTGACTGTTCCACAGTTGGATTATCACCACATCTTTCTATGTATGGGAGTAGTTATAGCATCATTACACCATACTCATGCTGGAGAGCAAGAAGTGCATCTTCTTCTGCCATCTCTTTTAAGTACAACCTCTTGATCACTTTGTCATAGCTTGCAAAGTTGTCAATGCATGTGTTTCATAGTACTAGCAACCATTGATTATCACAGAAATAATCTTCTTTGATTGTTGGATTCGCCATGTCCAGAACAGGGTAAAGATAATCAATAACCTAGCAAGGACCAAAGATGGTTACCGGGAATCACTTGAAATCGTGTAATCATTCCAAATAAGATTACTCACCTATGACTGGGTTCACGATACCTCCTTGGGATAATACCAAGTGTTTGTTCTTGTTCTAGGCACATATTAAGAACCCTGTGTTTCCATGTGTTTAGGTTATCAGTTGTATGTTTTCACACGTTTACATGCAATATGTAATCTCCTATTTATAGGAGAACACTCAAAACCCTAGTCAAAGGAATATGGAGAGTTTATAGGAGATATAAACGTATCCATAATTATCCTCCTTTAATTAAGGAATAGTGGTTACATGACCATTTTTATTTGGTCTATTAAATGAAGTCAAATTGCCTTAAATATAGGACATGTTAGTTGATATTCATTCCTGGAGGTTCATCCTTCAACGCCTGAACAATCAGCTAGCCGCTGTTAGGACTGAGGAGCATTCCGTGAGGGTTTTCAGACTGAAAAAGGACCCGTAATGAGATAGTCCTCTAAGGGATTACATCCTACTGATGGATAACTCCCTGATGGTATCTTCAGCTGAATCACTCAGTGGGTGGTTACGTAACTAAAAAGCCATCAGTTCACTGAAGATACATCCATTCAGAGGGCGACCCAACTGAATCATCAGCGACCACTGACCCTTCAGTCCAGAGAGTTACTTCATTGAAGAGTAAACTACACTGAAGCATCAGCGACCTTGGAATCTTATCATGATACATGAATTCCTTCAAACAACTATCAGTGTCCAGGGGTCTAGTGACCTCTGGGTCGTACACTCCGCACCTCCATCCTATTAACCGTTATGAACAGAAACCCACAATTGAACTAAATTTTTCAAATAGCCAACATAGATAAGCATTCAAATCACCCATCATACTAAAATAAACTAGAATAAAGCCATTCATTCATAATATAAAATAAATTCATACTTGAAAAGTATGAATATTACAAGACTAGAACGAAGCATAAAAGCACAACATAAAGAGACATCCTAAACTAGAGCTAGACTAGTTGATTTTTGAGGTCTAGAAAATGCATTAAACAAAAAATGGGTGGTCATTTATTTAGAGAAATTTAAACATATAAGAATGTTTAAATTTGACGAGGTGATAGAGGAGAAGTTGGTGAGACATTGTTTGGTGGAGCATGACTTTGAGTAGGTGGACGAGTGATAAGGAATCAAGTCGATGAAGGTCATCTCTTAACGTATAAAAGAGAGTTCGGGTGTACATGCAACAATGACAAAAACCCGAGTGAAAGTTGAATTGGTCAAGAGTAGAGGGATGAATTAGTGATGGTAGATGAGAGGGTAGAGATGGAGGTGTTTGAGTGGACACATTTATTGCATGTTGAAGGTTGATATCAATGATATTTGATAGGTGCTGAAGCTTATTGATTTCATTCACTATTTGATCCTTAAGGAAATTTTGTGATGGTGAAGATGTAGATAGAGATGGAGAGTTGGTAGCTCTTGGAGAGAGTGGTGGTGAAGCTTTGTGTGATATAGAAGGTAAAGGTGGTAAAAGGGTTTTTTGTCTCTAAGTATCGATTATGGACATTCAGTGTTTTCTCGAGTAGTCATAAGAGGAGTTTCGAGAAGAAGACATGATGAATTTGGAAGAATAGAATTGAAGAATATAAGGTAATGAAGAATGAAGAAGATTATGAGTTTATATAATGAAAGAGGTGATGTAGTTTTTGAAAAGCATGGTATTGGACGAACAAAGGTTCCAAAAGTGTTTGTCTAAACAAAGAAAGACCAGCTAAGGCTAATATAGCAAGTTGCAGAAAAAGAGAAAATAGTATTGGGGCCTGTTTTCTGGGGGGAATTTTCCTAGTATTTCAATTTTGTGTAGAAAGGAGAAGCCTAGAGATGGTTGTTTGCAGCAATTCCTATTTTCTAATAATCAACTAATTTAGCTAAATAGCAAACAATATGGGCAAACTAGTCTATCTCAATTTATGTAAGCATAGTGAGCAATAGGAAATATCAAGCATGCATTATAATTTATGATAATAACTTTGCAATAATCATCTAAGACAAATCATGATAGTATGCACCAAAATATCAAAATAAAATGTAAATTAAAAGCTAGCATGTTAAGATAAATTTATCCTAAATGACACTTATGATCTCCTAATCGTCATCTTCATCTTCATTTGTTGATGTTGAAGTGTTGACGAGAACCGATTGGAACGCTTCCAAGTTCCCATGAAATGAGGGTAGACCATGTATTTGGATCTTTTGAGGTGAGGTTTAGAATCAGGTAGTTATAAAGACGAGTTAGCAGCATACCATAAGGCATTAGAGAGTTAGGTTGATTTTTAATGCTTAAAATTCGTTTAGCCAAGAGGTAAGTGAAATTGTAAGGTATGTTCCTCATGATACAATATATCATGCGACATGAAGATGCTAAAAGATAATTAGAGTTTTCTCCAATACCAAAAGCATTATCTTGGATGATTTCATACCAAGATCTCATGTCATGATGGAGTTCATTTTTGTGAACTTTTTTTGGGACTTTAGTTTTTCCATTGATTGCAATAAAGTATATGATTTCATTTGGTGTTGGAATGCGTCTGCACGAAGCTTTTCGGTTGGAAAGGTGCCCGCCCGATTAGGTCAAGCTGGTAAGGCCTTGTTTTTAATGAAATCTGCTCTTTATAGCTTGCCTTTATTCCCTCCTTGTACTCAAGAGATTAATCTTCCGAATAGACACAATCTCCTCTTAGTGGGGTTTGAAGAATGAGACCAAGGGATTCAAGAGAGAGTTGAATTTTTCTTTTTAGTGCCTAAAATTTTAGAGAAAGTGTTTGGTCATCGTTTCTTATGAGTTTAGCCGAAGAATAAAATTCCAATAAGAATCTAGGATACATTTCTTCGTCAACATCGTATAGACATTAAAGTTGAATGACTTGAAACATTGTTTGAATATTATCATGACTTACGAATTCCGGAGTAGCTAAACGCCCTTCGTGAATTGTCTTAGACTCTAGATTTTGAATTATGGGTTGAAGATGACTAGGGAGATATGATTCGTTAGAGATTTGTAGAATATAGACTTTGCTATAGTCAAGTTCTTCTTGAGACATGATTTTTCCTATTGACAACACAACGAAGATTTTAATGTAAGCATTAAGGTATTGATTGTTATTACCTAGTGTGTGTCTATATGGAACACATGTGGAGTGGTAGTTAACTCGACTCTAAACAAAAACCTATGAGTTAACCTAAACACTCCTTTGTTTAATTTTGCTCATCCAAACATGTCAAAAATATATATTGACTATATATCTTGATTGATGGTCATGAGATCATCATGCATGAATGCAAAAACGTTTTTGGAAAGTATTAACAATGCATTAAAACATTTTTATGATGTTCCTAACGTGAGAAATTTTGAAAATAAATTGGGGTTTTGTTTATGAAGAAAATTTGTTCGCACGCTTAATTATGCAAATCTTACGTCTACAGAAAGCATAATAGTTATACATTGTGTTATTCTAGTCTTAATTGCATAATAACACTTGAAAAAATAAAAATCCCCAATTTGTTATTAAGAAGAAAAGTGATGAAATAACTTACAGCTGATGATGTTTATGATTTTTAGGATGACAATTGATGTTGATTGCACCTTTAAATTGTGTTTTAAAGGTCGATTTTAAGGATTTGGTGGTTTTGGGTTTTTGTTCGTCGCTGGTTGAAGAAGAAAGGGGTGTTTGTTTTTGTGTTTTAAAAAAAATGTGGTCAGACATATATGTCATCTACCGGCGATCCCATAAATATACGGGGGCCGCCTGATTTAATCAGGGAGCCGCTTGATTTATGGGGGCCGCCACAACAGATGGTTTTCAGACAAGATTTTTGACGATTTTTACGAAAGGAGTGACATTTTAATTTGCATTTCGCTAATTAAAATTTCTTAAAATACTTCAGATAAAGTAATTAAGTTTTCATGACACAAAATGGAACATAGACTAGAATCGAGACTTAGAAGAAACGAAGAGATCGATTTACTGAATGTGTTCCATCATTCCTAAACCAAGACGAAGATAATTGAACGATTCGCGTTTAAGAGGTTTAGTGAGATTTTCGGTGATGTTATCTTTAGATGAGACCTTTTCGATGAATATGTTTCCTTTTTGGACATTGTGTCGAAGGATATGGTGACGAAATTCGATGTGTTTCGTCCGCGAGTGCTGCACAGGGTTTTTGCTTAGGTCAATCGCGCCTTTGTTATCGCACATGATCAGAATGTCGTCGAGTTGAATGTCGTAGTCGATTAGAGCTTGTTTCATCCATAGTGCTTGTTGACATGCCTTTTCGGCGCTTACGTATTCGGCTTCGGTCGTGGATATAGCAAGAGCGGTTTGTTTCTTCGAGAACCACGATGTTAGACAACATCCTATGAATGTACAAATACCGCTAGTGATTTTTTGGTCCGCATAATCTCCCGCATGATCAGAGTCGGCATATACTACGGTTTCTATGCCGGTCCCCTTAAGATGCCATAATCCTAAGTGCGTAGTGTCTTTAATGTATCGGAAGATACGCTTAACCGCTTCAAGATGAGAGGTTTTGGGATCCTCTTGGAAGCGTGCACAAAGGCAAACACTAAACATGATATCGGGCCTAATTGCCGTTAGGTATAATAAACTACCTATCATGCCTCGACACTTCGTACTATCTACGGACTCACACTCTTCATCTTTCGTGAGTTTCGTATCCGAGGACATGGGTGTTTTCATTGGTTTAGAATCCACTAAGCCAAATTTCTTAAGCATTTCTTTAATATATTTAGATTGCTTAAAGAAGATGCCATCTTCCATTTGTTTTATTTGTAATCCTAGGAAGAAGTTTAGTTCACCCATCATGCTCAACTCAAACTCGTCGCGCATGATTTTGGCGAAGTCATCACACAACTCTTGACAAGTTGAACCGAATATAATGTCGTCGACATATATTTGAACAATGATGAGATTTTAACTTTTTTACTTTGTAAAAAGTGTGTTATCTACCATCCCATGTTGTACTCATGTTTAATAAGAAAAGCTTGTAATCTATCATACCAAGCTTTAGGAGCTTGTTTGAGACCATACAAAGCTTTCTTGAGTTTATAAGCATGATTAGGTTTTTCGAAATCAATGAATCTCAAAGGTTGTGCCACGTATACCTCCTAACTGATAAAACCATTTAGGAATGAACTTTTTACGTCCATTTGGAATAATTTAAAATCTAAGGCACAAGCATAGGCTAATAAAATCCTAATTGACTCTAATCTAGCTACATGGGCATAAGTTTCATCATAATCGATGCCCTCTTGTTGATTATAACCGTGAGCTACTAACCTATCCTTATTTCGAGATACTATACCGTTCTCGTCTAACTTATTTCTATACACCCACTTAGTTCCTATAATTGTTGTACTCTTAGGGTGTGGTACTAACTCCCAAACATCATTTGCAATGAATTTATTTAATTCTTCTTGCATTGCAATTATCCAACTTTTATCCTTTAAGGCTTCATTCACATTCTTAGGTTCTATAGTTGATATAAAGCAAAAGAAGTTACCTTGGTTTTGGGCTTGATACCTAAGGGTTATTTGGTTAAGGTTTCCAATGACGTTGTCTAATGGATGGTTCTTAGATTCCTTAATGTTGACAATTTCGTCAATTTCTAAAGTTTCATCCTCAATGTCATTTTCTAAGTTTTTCTTTTCGGTAATCTTAATTGCTTCTTGTTCATCTACATCATCATCTACCAAGGGTGATGTTTTAGATGGTGGAGGAGTTTCATCGAATATCACGTTGGGTGATTCTTCGATTTTCACGGTGTGTTTATTTAGGATGATGTAGGCTTTGCTGTTTTGGGAGTAACCTAGGAAAACACCTTCGTATGACTTTGGGTCAAACTTGGTGAGATAATCTTTGGTGTTTAGGATAAAGCATTCATTTCCAAACACTTTGAAGTAATCAAGAGTAGGTTTCCTACCTCTCATGAGTTCATATGGTGTATTCCTAAGATGGCTCTAATTAGGATTCGGTTAAGGATGTAGGTTGAAGTATCTACGATCTTACACCAAAAGTTTTGTGGTAACGATTGTTCATTCAATATTATTGTACTCATTTCTTGTAGAGTCCTATTTTTCCATTCTACCATGCCATTTGATTGTGGAGTGCGTGGAGCCGAGAAGTTATGTGTAATACCGTTGGCATTACAAAACTCTCCAAATTGTACTTCATTATCAAATTCCCTATCGTAGTCCGTTCTAATTGATACTATTAGACAACCTAGTTAGTTTTGAATTTTCTTACTAAATATTTCAAATTGCTCAAAAGCCTCGGTTTTGGTTTTGAGAAATCTTCTCCATGTATACCTAGAATAGTCATCTACTATTACTAAGGTGTAGAGGTTTCCTCCGTATCTCTGAAAAGATCCATGTGAAGGAGTTCTAAGCATCTATTCGTTGAAATTGTATTCTTAGATTTGTGACTGGTGTGAGCTTGTTTTCCAATTTTGCAAGCATCACAAAAATGTTGATCAAACCCTAGCTTAGGTAAATTCGTAACTAGTTCCTTAGATGACAACAATTGAATTAGACGCATATTTGCATGACCTAATCTCCTATGCCACAATGTGGAGTTTTCTACAATCATTGTAAGACAAATTTTGTCTTTCGGCTTCATTCCTAATTTCATCACATACAAGCCGCTTTTCCTAATACCTCTCCCTATGACTTTTACATCCTTAGTAATTTCACTATCATGTTAAGAGAATATTACTTTACATTTATTATCACATATTTATTATCACTATCATGTTTTCCAAGTTAAATCTTAAATTATCTACATGCTCTACATTTTCTATATTAAGAGACTCATTAGAGATCGTACCTTTGTCAATGATGTTACCACGAAGATTACTACCAAAAACGACATTACCTCCATTGTATGCCTTGTAAGTTGAGAAGAGCTTTCGATTGCCCGTCATGTGTTTAGAGCATCCACTATCATTTATCCACTTGTCATGCTCTAAATCAATTCCAAGACATATCTCTTTATATAACACAATAACTCAAACATTTGTTCCCCTATATCTAATGGGTCCAAAGTTGTTAGCATTAAAAATCCCTTACATTTGTTGCATTTGGTTGGGATGTGAAAATGAAGGACACATTCCCCATTGCATGTAACTTTGAGGTTTGAAGTTATTCTAAGTTACGGGAAAGCCATTTGGACGATTTTGTCGTCCAATATTTCTTTTTGGTTGTGAAGTTCTAGATCGAGGATAAGAATCATTAATTCTTCTAGGAGGTGGAATTTTTCACCTAAAGTTCAGTTTAGAAAACCCAACTCTGGGTTTTAGAGAAGGTTTATAAAACCATTTAACCTCATCATCGATAGCAACGGGAATTTTAACGTTATTTACTATTATATGTTTTGGTCTAGGACCCAAAATGATTTTTGAAAAGAAATAGATTTTCCATTTTCTGATGAACAGACCGGCGGTCCCTGATTTGCTTTGGGGGCCGTTTGTACACAAAGGGGGCCGTCATCAGTGATCAGGGGGCCGCCACCAGAGGATGTTTCATTTTGATGTGTGTTTATAAGCTTTAAATTTATAATACTAGAAATACCGGTTAATTGACTAAAAACACAACATTCGGGAAAGTATACCCTATCGAGTGTAATATAGTATTAGGTAAGTCCAGGTCGTTTCACGAGATTTGTAGTAATTCACATATTATTTATCAAGTAATAAAGCCAATTGATTGTCACGGATCAAATAGCCGAAACGTATGTAAAGTAAAGCAACAAACAAGTTATGATCCATATAACAAAATAGAGAGAGATGGAGCAAGACTTTATATAAACAAAGCATACAAGTCATATATGATGGGTAATTCTCATAACAAGCATATCTACCAATGATAACATAGAATCCTTTCAGCCTATATACTACATCATCACGAG
>BQNB010006392.1:0-94337 GCA_026074375.1 Tanacetum coccineum | reverse complement strand
TGTTGAAGAAGTAGTTAGCAGGAACTACTTGAAGACCTTGATCTTCAATCAATGGTAGAGGCTTCCTGAGGTCAAATGGATATCCGTGTCCTTCACAGTTTGTCCAATCAAGTCGATCAGTAATAGCTTTATAACATTCTTTGAAGTGTTACTCGAGTTCCACTCGACTCTTGCATGTTCCCTTAAGTAAATTGAAAGCTGGTCCAACAAGGTATTCTTATGTCAGATTCTCAATCTTCAGATTATTCATGACATATGCAGAGAAATCGATAGGAGTGCTCATCAGCTCGTCGAAAGTAAGAGGAGGATTTCCTACTTTGGTAATTTTGCGTATCCAAGTCTGAGGTGGTCTAAAACCAATTGTTTTGTCTTATTCCAATATGAATCTGGAGTCAAAGGTCTCTCAGGTTTCTTGAACCAGTCATCCTTTGATGCTGCCTCGACGTTGGGTTAATCATCAGTGTTACCCAAAGCTTCTCCTTGACTCAGTGGCATATCTGTGTTTGTAGTCTCAAACACTGGTTCCTCTGCTTGAGCAGACTTGCCAGATGATTTTGGTTGAGACTTGGAGCCTTTGGATGAGCTTGACTTTGATTCTTTGGATTTAGATCCTCTTAATGGTTCAGCATCCTTGCCCGTCTTCCGCTTTTTCAACCCTTGGTCTGATCCAGTTGGAGGGTCTTCATCTTTGTCTTTGTCCTCTCGGTCTATCTTTAACGAATATACGTTACCATAAGATTCGAAGAGGTCCGTGTCGAGCTTGTAAGATTTGACCAGTGTATTGTAGAGATCTTTGTGTTCTTGAGAGCCTCGATACGATTTACTTTTTTGAATCTTGTCCAAAAGGATCTTCTTTAATTCAAACTCAGTGAGTGATGCAGCTGCCTCGTATGTTGATTTAGGTTGACAGGAAGATTTAGCCACGATGATATTCTCAAGTGATTCAGTAATGGAGCTTTGGATCACATGAGTGGCGTAGTTAGATACTTCCTTTGGTAGGATTTCAGGAAGTTGACTCTTGACTTCATCTTTGATGATCTCTTTTACAGACTTCTCAACAAGATCTATGTATCTCTTCCTCTCATCTTTAGCCTTCTTTTCAAATTCTGTAGTGTATGACCTGAAAGACTTCTTAATAGAATCTTCAAGTCTTGTGCTAAGTTGAGCATCCACCATTGCAGGAATTTGTGACTTTATCATTTTGAGCAGTTGTGCAGAATAGTCAGCTTGTTTGAGTTGAGAAAGTTCTTTTTCCAAGGCAGAAACTCTTTGATCGAATCCAAACAGGGATGAAAAATTTAGCAAAGAAGGAATTAAGGTTATAGTTGTTGCAGTTGTTGGTGCAAGAGTTGGTGTTGGTGTTGATTGTTGTTGAAGAGGAGTGATGGGTGGAATTGTCAGAGGAATGGTTGATCCAGCTGCAGATGAAGTTTTCGGGATTACCGTGACAGGTATGTTGAGAGGAGGTGGAGTCTGAGTACTTGGTTCTTCATGACGAACCTTTACATTCATAATAGAAACGAATTCAGTGTTAGTTGGCGGAACGTTATCAGAGTTCAGAAATTGATTTGCAAAGTCGGATGAAACAAACGAACTTTGCAATGGAACTTCAGTCTTTTGTGTGTCATGAACAGTAGTAAGTATTACATGTTCATAATCCTTGACTTGTTTATATGTCGTCTGTTGAGTGCCATCATCACGACTAACATCATTCATCTCTTCATCTCATTTCCCTTCTTCTTCATGCTTTGTTGCTTACAACCTTACGTTTACATCCTTGTACAATTCCTCATACTCTTCATCATCACCAGTGAATTTAATGCTATCAGGAGTACGTACATACTCTTCTTCATGTTCTTCTTCTTCATCAGAATCAATCTTTTCACTGTCACTTGCTTCTTTATCACCATCAGCATCACTGTCAACATCATCATCATCATCATCCTTGGTTACTTCATCACTGTCATCATCATTGCTTTCATCATCACCACTATGTCCCTAAGATTCATGTTAACTCTCTGATAGATATTTGGGTACATCGGGAACCCCTGGTTTAGTACCAGTTCCTTCATCTGTACCAGTTGTCTTGTCTTCTTGCTCATTAGGAACCTTTTGTTGGGAACCAACTCCATCACCTGAGCCACTTGCATGAAGCTTATGAGTTTCCAGAGTGCTTTTCTTGAGAGTTTTCTTGAGCTGAGCAGCTTCAAGTAATGCTACATTAGAAAGTAGTCCATGCCTTTTCCGCTATTAACTTTAGCTGGTGTTTTCTTCTTTGGCACATACTCACTAGGAGTGTCTCTGATTACAACACTTGTTGTTGGCACAGTAGTAGACTTCTTGGCAGGTCTCTTCGCTTGCTTAGGCTTCTCTGCAGGTTCTTCTTCCAAGACAGGAGACAATTTTCTTGAGGGTGAAGCAACTTTCTTAAACTTCCTTGCTTTTTTGGGAGTAACCTTTCTAGTGGCAAAGTCAAGATAAGTCTTGTAAGCTTTAGAATATTTTATGTCTTGGTTAATCATCTTATTAGGAATCAAGGCTCCATACTGCTGGTAATCTTGTGTCTTAGAGACAAACTTCAATGTACCGAGCAAGGTGTCATCACGAATTGTGTGAAGATTGATCATATTCCTCATAGAGATGGTTTTGTCCTTAGAGATGAAGTGATTGATGATAAATTTCATGAATCTTGGGTAGGGCATGTGCTCTTTACGTGCTGAACTGATTTCTCTGTTGTCAGCTTGAAATATGAAGTCTTCCCACAGTAGAGCAACAAAATCAACATTCTTCTTGTTGTACATGTAACATCCGAGAATTTTCGAAATTTCGAATGACGATTTTACCCTTTGACTTTTAGGGTCTGGCTTGACTTATAAGAACGACCATCTTAAACATAACGTTTTTCACGAATTCGGACTCTAAAGCAATTTGATGTGGAATGATATTCCTGACAACTTTTTAGTTTTGACCGAGACCCGAAAACAGTCAGAAGGTGACTGAAAATGCCTCGAATTGATTTTAGAATCAGAATGCAGTACCGGCACAAAAATAATTAAATTACATTTAATTATCACGTTTTATTAAATAAGAAAATTTAATAAATTATTTAACATTTTATTCAGTGACGTTTGTTGAAGACGCAAATATTCGAGTAAAATGATCATTTTACGGACAGGTTTATCAGAAATATACAAAATAAATAATAAACGTTTTAAATAAATTTTATAGAACGTTTACGAAAATTAGTCGAGTGAATACTCATTTTTATTAGAAAAATGATTTAGAAAACAATGGCGAAAGTTTCGTGCGTTGAATCATCCGTTAAGTCGCTCAAACGAGTCCCGAACCGATAGTTATCAAAACTATACTAAAAATCTTACAAATTGAACTAGACTATTGGGTAATTATCATTTCAAAGTTATAAATTTTATTATATTTATAAAAATTTATATATTAAAATTTCTTTCATTCTCAAACTTTTACACACACCATCCTCTCTCTCCCCATTTCTCCAGCGCAGGATTACGGCCAACCTCCCGGCACCACCGCCGCCCGCCGCCGCGAAAATTTTTCCGCCAAGATCAAAAACGTGACTCATCAACCGATCTATCCGATCCCAAACACACTCGCAGCACGCAACTCCCCTTCGGTCCACTACCCACGACCAAAGCTCACCACAACAAGACCCACAAGGGTGTGTTGGTTTGTCTTGCTCAGCCGACACCACAAGGGTGCGTTCGGTTTGACAGAAAACCCAAAAAGGGTGCGTCCGTTTTGTGGTTAAACAACACAAGGGTGTTGTTTCGGTGGCTTAGCAACAAGGGTGCGTGTGGTTTTGTTATAAACCTCCGACGAGGGTGCGTTTTGTTTTGGGTTCACAACCACTAAGGGTGCGTTCGGGTTGGGTTTGCAAGAAAAAGAGTGCGTGGTTTATTTGGCAGCAGCTAGGGGAGTTCGTTTGGTTTTGTTATTCACGAAAGGGGTGCGTTTGGATTGTCACAGCCGCGGGTGCGTTTGGTTTTGCACCACGGCGGGTGCGGTTGGTTTGGTTGTTCGCCGCAAGGGTGCGTTTGGTTTATGCGGTCAGCTGCTTGGATGGTTTGCTCATCAGCCGCCGAGTAGGGTGCGTTGGTTTTTATATAGAAACAAGAAAGGGTGCGTTTGATGTTGACAGCCACCAGGGGTGTTTGTGGTCACTGTTTTAGTGCCGAATAGGGTGTGTTTGGTTGCTGTTTTAACAGCCGAAAGAGGGTGATAATATCACAAAGGGCGTGTTTGTTTCGGCAGCCACCACGACCCACAAGGGTGCGTGGGGTGTCGGGTCAAACCACCAGCAAAGGGTGCGTTTGGTTTTGTTTATAGAAACGAGGGTGTGTGTGGTTTGTTAATAGCAGCTAGGGGGTTTGTTTGTTTGGCTGTCTCACAGCCAGGATACGTTTGGTTTCATGGATTATCACCACACGGGGTGCGTCAGGTTTGGGTTGGTTTGGGTTTCGGGTCAGCCGCAAAGGGTGCGTGGGGTTGTGGGTTAACAATCGAAGACGGGGTGTCGGTTAGGCTGCTAGGACAGCGGGCGTCGGGTTGTTTAGTCGGGGTTTGGTTTGCAAGGAATTGGGTGAGTTGATATTGTGAACACGAATCGGGTGCGTTGATTGTGTTGACCACGAAAAAGGTGCGTTTATTTAAAGTTATTCGAATTATTTCAGTGTTATATTATCGATAAAATGTATAAGTGATGAATCTGTTTAACTGGCGTCGTCTACGTAAAATGTGATATTAAGATTTAAAACGGGATTGATTGAAAATGTATAGTGACACTAAGATATAGTTTAGAGAGTTTTCGAGATAAAATCGGAACTTTGGAGCGTTTTTATAACGGTTAAATTGTGAAGCAGAAAACGGAAACATGTGTTCGGGTATTCGAGACTTTGAAAAGTCAGACTTTTCGTTTACATAATATAACAAATTTATTTTTGACGGACGTTTTGATTAAAACGGGACTTGTAACTCAGATAACGAGAAACTGAAACGAAATCGTAATATACACTTTTGTTGGAAAAATAGGTTATTTTTAATATATATTAAAAATGGCAGATTTATTAATTAAACGATTTGAGCACTTTCGAGTCCGTTTCGGCCTTCCGGCGAAACACGAAAGTTGTTCGTAATGACGTTTTACTTTGCCGCGAGGATTGTCAGTTTTAAAATTTAGACATAGCGGGTCAAAACTAAAGGTCGGTTGATCTATTATTTCAATTAATTATATTTAAGACCATTGTTCGGTCCTAAAAACGAAGAGTCTAAAAATAGTAACTTTCGGTAAATATTCGACATAAGCTATGATTGGACGGAAAATAGTATATATTCATATAATATACTAAGGGTTAAGGTTTAAAGACGCGCAAGTGGATTTCTCATCACATGTATATATGTATGTATACATATTAAAATATGTATGATTTCGTCGTTACGATGTACGCATCGTTGATCGTATTTAATACGTGTATTATAATAGAACGACATAATTATAGGTCGTGGCCGAGATCGTTGCAGATTCGGTTGTGAATTATTTGGATTATTTGATCGTGGTCTTTGATCAAGGTGAGTTTATAGCCCCATGTTTTACTGGTTTTACATATATTTTTGGGGTGAGAACATGCTTGTTTACAAATGCATTTACGTGGTTGATTACAAATTGGTTCACATACTCATTTACATAGCTCGCTATGGGATATATTACTTGACTTCATTTTTGGTCACAAATATATGTACTTTACTTTTGAAATGATTACGGATTAGCTTAGGTTGCATGAACTGTGAATCACTTGGAGGGTGAGCGCGAATGTTATAAAATAGATCTATTCGGGATTGACAATCCCCGTTCGGGTGATTAGCTATCACTAGGCAAACGAACGTTATAACATGTCGGATTATGACTGGCTTGGTAGACTCAGGGCCAGCACAACAAATATCGGATCGTGACTGGCTTGGTAGACTCAGGGCCAGCGCAACAACGTTCACATGAAAATGAACACTTACAGTGCCTGAAAAGATTGGCATACAATTAAGTCTACGTAGCGGTTTCATGAACTTAGAGTAATCGTAATCATGGTTTATTACACACAGGGATATTTACGTTGCCTTGAATAAAGTGGCAATACATACTTGAAACATTTTGGTGACATTAAATTGGTCATGCATTCTTTATAAATCTTTGGGATAAGATTGGTACTTTTGGTGACATTAAATTGGTCATGCATTCTTTATAAATCTTTGGGATAAGATTGGTACTTTTGGTGACATAAAATGTGTCATGCATTCTTTATAAATCTTTGGGATTTTTACATGGTACTGTGATGATACAGTGGATTACATTCATATTTAAAGCTTAATCACCCGTACCTGTATAATCACACAAACTTTAAAGTGGGGGGGGAATTTGTTCTTAAGATGTAGCGCCGCGCTCTCTCTGTCTCGCCTCAAACACGGTCTACTGTGAACCCAAACCCATAATCCACTGATCGGCGATAGTCATCAGATTGCATGTGCCAAACGCTCGCGCTCGCGCCAGCTCTTTCATTAAAGTTTCCTCTATGGTGATGCAATTTCATGGGACAAATATTCACGTTGATTCTCAGAAAAATCAACTGAGATTGTTTTTACCAAACAACACTTTTCAGAGGTCGTTTCTCTATGTATTAGCGTTGTGTATTATGAAGTATCACCCCATGTGGTAATTCCGCTGGTTGTATGATTCTTTGGGGGTGTTACAAAATTGATATCCGGAGCACTGTTTATAGAGAACTAGGTTGCTATTGTACCCTAGATATAACCGTTTCACAAAAACATTGCATCACATCAAACTTTTTCAATGTGCATACACGCTACTTGCTTATTTGCTTACATTACGTGCTGCTTAAGTGCTTACGTGACATACTTATATGTCAAAGTATATGTTAACTTCTTTTGCGTATATCGCTCGTTTATTATATATAAGAGTTATTTATATAAATACCAGAACATTTCTTAGGACATTTGAGTTGCACAATGTTCTCAATTATACCCTCAGCCTTTGTAAGTTAAACAATTGTCTCTTAAGGATTATTATCTTTCTTCTAGCGTTATACTATTATTGTAATACTGGAGACGTCACAGTTTTGTTTACAGGAATTATGTATGCCATCTAAGTATGAAAAGTCTTGTATGGGCGGGACTTGTGATATGATAATTGCTATGTTAACAAAGCCCGTCACAGTTTTGTTTACATGGAATTATGTATGAATCTAAGTATTACAAGTCTTGTATGGGCGGGACTTGTAATATGAGGATTGATATGATAATTGCTATGTTAACAAAGCCCGTCACAGTTTTGTTTACATGGAATTATGTATGAATCTAAGTATTACAAGTCTTGTATGGGCGGGACTTGTAATATGAGGATTGATATGATAATTGCTATGTTAACAAAGCCCGTCACAGTTCTGTTTACATGGATTTGTTATAAATTCTAGTATTTCAAGTCTTGTATGGGCGGAAACTTGTTTAATAGGAGGATTTTTATGATAATTGCTATGTTGACTGGTTCATCGAGACTTTTTACCTGGTTTACTCTAACCGGGTACTCATTACCTATCTTGAACTCTAGGTCGATATTATTGGGTAGTTTTACTCCCTGTCTCCGAAGACGAGTTTGGAACACTCGTCCCATACTCAGTAGAACACATGCATCGTCATGTCAACCACCTTGAAGGTTATGAGAGTACGCGTATTGCACCGGGAATTATTAAGTAGGATGATTTATAATTTATTTATTTGAAAGGATTGGGACGCCTCTTCAGTTAAATAAATAAATTATAAATCACCGAACCATGAGTTTATCATTTCTTACTTACATAAATTTGGACGCTTCTTTATGTAAATAAGAAATTATAAATGAGTGGGCTTAATGGTATCCGATATGACACGAGTATGAACCTGAAATCGATAATCATCAGAATCCGTTAAAAGGGTCTAGAGACACAATCGTGTCTTACTACTCAGCAGAATTTTAAGGCCTCACTGGGAGCTACCTTATCACATTCTTAAGTTATTACTTTTGCCGTTGTAATTTAGCGATTACGAAGTTCGTAGAACTAACTAGACCTTGTTACACTCTTGAGTAATGGTGTTGAGTCGTCCTTAAACTAGTGACTGAGTACATTATCCGCGTCTATCGCATAAGCTCTTCCGCGAGCTCCTCTCATTTATTGGACTTTATTATGGGGATATTGTTTCTAGGAGGTGTCTTCACCCTCTGCATTCCCATCACCATTTGTATAGTTATAGTTAGTTTGGTTGCTGTTGTTGGGTCCTGAGTTGGTCCCAGATTGTCAAACTTATATCAATATGTGATGAAACCTCCTTAAACAAGATACACTTATGTAGATATAGGATTCAGTTGAATTACTCATTGCAGACTAATTTAAACCAATTTAAGTCATGATACTATTTAGTACTGCCAAGTAAAGTTAAGTACTTACATCATAAGCCCGTTGTGTGAATTTATCGATCCTTACAGATAGTAAAAAACGGAGACTCGTCCATCGGACATTTAGAAACTTATACATTACTCAACTCAGCGATACACCTTCTTCTTGAGGTTTTCACTATATGAGACTTTCCCCTATAACGCGGTGGGATAATACCAGTCAATAAGATCTGTTATGACTATATTTTGAGAATAACCCATTTTGATGGATTAAATTATCCTGGACTAAACCTTAGCCAAAATTTTATGGTAGATTGAGAAGTGTAGAAACACCGAATTTTGCTGAATAAAGTTATCAGCGTCTTGTTTAGGACGAGTTTATTAAACCTTAAGTCTTTTCCTTAGTCACACAATCGGTTAACACCAAATTTAATCTCGGGACGAGATTTCTTTAGGGGGTAGGTACTGTAACATTCCGGAATTTTTAAATTTCGAATGACGATTTTCCTTTGACTTTTAGGGTCTGACTTGACTTATAAGAACGACCACCTTTAATTCAACGTTTTCACGATCGGATCTAAAGCATTTTAATGTGGAAATGATATTCCTGACAATTTTTAGTTTGACCGAGCCCGAAAACGTCAGAAAGGTGATGAAATGCCCTCGCAGATTTTAGAATAAAGATACGAGTACGGCACAAAAAATAATTAAATTACATTTAATTATCTCGTTTTATTAAATAAGTAAATTTATAAATTATTTAACATTTTATTCAGTGACGTTTGTTGAAGACGCAAATATTCGAGTAAAATATCAGTTTACGGACAAAGTTTATCAGTAATATACAAATAAATAATAAACGTTTTAAATAAATTTTATAAAACGTTTACTGAAAATTAGTCGAGTGTTATACTCGTTTTCTATCAGAAAAATGATTTAGAATACAATGGCGAAAGTTTCGTGCCGTGGAATCATCCGTTAAGTCGACTCAAACGTGTC
The DNA here is from genome assembly GCA_026074375.1 of Tanacetum coccineum. Lineage (NCBI taxonomy): Eukaryota > Viridiplantae > Streptophyta > Magnoliopsida > Asterales > Asteraceae > Tanacetum > Tanacetum coccineum. The sequence continues at coordinate 84,871 of BQNB010006392.1, read as the reverse complement.
CCCGAACCGATAGTTATCAAAACTATACTAAAAATTTACAAAATGAACCCTAGACTATTGGGTATTATCATTTCAAGTTATAAATTTTATTATATATATAAAATTTATATATTAAAATTTCATTTTCCATCTCAACTTATACACACACCACTCCCTCTCTCTCCCCCATTTCTCCAGCCGCCGGATCCGGCCAACCTCCGGCCACCACCGCCGCGCCGCCGCCGGAAAACTTTTCCGGCGGACTTTTCCGGCCAAGATCAAAAATGAACCTCATCAACCGATCTATCCGATCCCCAACACCACTCGCCGCCACGCACCTCCCCTTCGTCCCTACCCACGCACCACCGCCACCACAACCACGACCCACAAGGGTGCGTTGGTTTGTCTTGCTCAGCCGACACCACAAGGGTGCGTTCGGTTTGACAGAAAACCCAAAAAGGGTGCGTCCGTTTTGTGGTTAAACAACACAAGGGTGTTGTTTCGGTGGCTTAGCAACAAGGGTGCGTGTGGTTTTGTTATAAACCTCCGACGAGGGTGCGTTTTGTTTTGGGTTCACAACCACTAAGGGTGCGTTCGGGTTGGGTTTGCAAGAAAAAGAGTGCGTGGTTTATTTGGCAGCAGCTAGGGGAGTTCGTTTGGTTTTGTTATTCACACGAACTCGGCGTGACCCGCCCTCCCCCTCCTCCGGACTCGTCACTGCACGAGCGCTCGTGACGCTTTGGTTTGCTCCAACACGGTAGGGTCCCTTGCGGTCTGGTTCTGGTTGTCGCCTCAGGGTGCGTTTTGGTTTCGTTCGAGCGTCAGACCCTAGAACCACCATAGGCCTGAGTTTGCTCAGCAGCCGCCGAAGTGGGTGCGGTTGGTTTTTATATAGAACAAGAAAGGTCGTGCGTTTGATGTTGACAGCCACAGGGGTGTTTAGTGGTCACTGTTTTTAGTGCCGAATAGGGTGTGTTTGGTTGCGTTTTAACAGTCACGAAAGTAGGGTGTTAATATACAATAAGTGACGTGTTTGTTCTGCAGCCGCCACGACCCACAAGGGTGCGTGGGGTGTCGGGGCAAACCACCTAGACAAAAGGGTTTATATTGCGTTTGGTTTTGTTTAATAGAATCGAGGAACCATACTCTTGTGTGTGGTTTGTTAACAGCAGCTAGGGGGTTTGTTTGTTTGGCTGTCTCACAGCCGGGATACGTTTGGTTTCATGGATTATCAATCACGGGTTGCGAGCGGGTTTGGGTTGGTTGTTTGGGTTTGGGTCAGCCACACAAGGGTGCGAGTCGGGTTGTGTGTGTTAACAACCGACGACGGGGGGTGTGGGTTAGTGTGGTGAAGCTTGCGGGCGTCGGGTTGTTTGGTCGAGTTTGGTTTGCAAAGGAACATGGGTGCGGTTGTTGATATTGTGACACCGAATCGGTGTTGCGTTTGATTGTGCTTGACACCGAAAAAGGGTGCGTTTAATTTAAAAGTATTCGATTATTTCGTTTATATTATCGATAAAATGTATATGTGATGAAATCTGTTTAAACTAGCGACGTCTACGTAAAATGTGATATTAAGATTTAAAACGGGATTGATAAAAATGTATAAGTGACACTAGATATAGTTTAGACGAGTTTTGAGATAAAAACGGACTTTGGCGCGTTTTTTTATAACAGTAAATTGTGAGAGGGAAAACGGAATAAGATTCAGGATTCGAGGACTTTGAAAAGTCAAAAATTTTGGTTTGCAAAATATAACAAATTATATTTTTGACGGACGTTTTTATATAAACGGGACTTTTAATTACAATAACGAAGAAACCGGAAACGAAAATCGAAATATACAATTTAGTAGAAAAATAGGTTCTTTTTTAATAATATTAAAAAATGGTTAGATTTATTAATTTAAACGATTTTTGAGCACTTTCGAGTCCGTTTTCGGCTTCTGGCGAATCTCGAAAGTTGTTCGTTTCGTTAATGACGTTTTACTTTTCCGCGGAGGATTGTCAGTTTTAAAATTTTAGACATAGCGGAGTCATAACTAGAAGTCGGTTGATCTATTATTTCAAATTAATTATATTTAAGACCATTGTTCGGTCCTAAAAACAAAGAGTCTAAAAATAGTAACTTTCGGTAAATATTCGACATAAGCTATGATTGGACGGAAAATAGTATATATTCATATAATATACTAAGGGTTAAGGTTTAAAGACGCGCAAGTGGATTTCTCATCACATGTATATATGTATGTATACATATTAAATATGTATGCTTTCGTCGTTACGATGTAACGCATCGTTGATCGTATTTATATACGGTGTATGATATTAGGGGGGGGGAGCGACATAATTATAGGTCGTGGACGAGATCGGTTGCAGATCTCGGTTGTGAATTTATTTGGATTTTGAAATTCGTGGTATTTGATCCAAGGATGAGTTTTTAGCCCCATGTTTTACTGGTTTTTACATATATTAATTTTTGGGGGTGAGAACATGTTGTTTACAAATGCTTTACATGGTGATTTCAAATTGGTTCACTATACTATTTTACATAGCTCGCTATGGGATTATTACTTGACTTCTGATTTTTGGTCACAAATAGATGTTACTTTACTTTTGAAATGATTATGGATTAGTTAGGTTGCATGAACCTGTGGAACTCGTCACTTGGAGTCGTGTTCTCGTCGTTATTTTTTTCTATGCTCGCATGTTTTGTCCCTTTTGCTCCAGTTAAGATGCGAATGTTATAAAATAGATCTATTCGGGATTGACAATCCCCGTTCGGGTGATTAGCTATCACTAGGCAAACGAACGTTATAACATGTCGGATTATGACTGGCTTGGTAGACTCAGGGCCAGCACAACAAATATCGGATCGTGACTGGCTTGGTAGACTCAGGGCCAGCACAACCAATATCGGATCGCGACTGGCTTGGTAGACTCAGGGCCAGCGCAACAACGTTCACATGAAAATGAACACTTACAGTGCCTGAAAAGATTGGCATACAATTAAGTCTACGTAGCGGTTTCATGAACTTAGAGTAATCGTAATCATGGTTTATTACACACAGGGATATTTACGTTGCCTTGAATAAAGTGGCAATACATACCTTGAAAAGTTGGTGACATTAAATGGGTATGCATTCTTTATAATCTTTGGGATAAGTTGGTACTTTTAGGTTGGACATTAAATTGGTCATGCATTCTTTATAAATCTTTGGGATAAGATTGGTACTTTTGGTGACATAAAATGTGTCGTGCATTCTTTATAAATCTTTGAGATTTTTACATGGTACTGTGATGATACAGTGGATTACATTCATATTTAAACTAATCTATGAACTCACCAACTTTAATGTTGACACTTTTAAGCATGTTTTTCTCAGGTGAATTAGATGCTTGGATTATTTGATGTGCATTGGAGTCTTTACATTCAAGTTTTTCATGGTGATGCAATTATGGGATAACTATTATTTTGATTTGTGATTGATGATAACTTTCATGAATCTTGGGTAGGGCATGTGCTCTTTACGTGCTGAACTGAGTTCTTTGTTGTCAGCTTGAAATATGAAGTCTTCCTACAGTAGAGCAACAAAATCAACATTCTTCTTGTTGTACGTCATGATTCTCTGAGTCTATCAAGTCCTGTTGTTTTCCCAGAGATGCACCTATTGATTATAGCAGCAAATGTTCTCCAAGGCTGGTGCATTTGATCAATATAGATAGCGGATAGCATATCACACTTTCCAGAATAACCAAGTTCTTGGATAAATGGAACCAATTCATCTTCAGATGTTGGTTCAACAAAGTCTTGATTGAGGATTCTGGGACAAATCTGGAGAATTTCATGAAAGACTTCAGTGTCAATTCGGTATTTTTTTCTTATCCAGCTTTAACCGATATGCATCTGTATCTTTGATCTTTTGGATAGTGTTCCAGAATTGATGCATGTATACTTCAGGTACTTCAGCAGTGATCAGGAATGCGGGATAGCATGGAGAGAGTTTAAGAGCATCCAATGTAACTTGATATGTTTCTTCTCTTTGTGGCTTGCTGAACTCTATTCTTGCATTGCACTTTTTAATCTTTAGTCTTTTCTCGGGAGGAACCAAAGAATTATCGAGAGCAACTTTTTTAGCGGAAACCGGATTCATGTTTCTTTTGGGTTAAGATTCACGTTTTCTTGATGATCTTGATGATGACGATTTAAATGTGGGAGGGAAAAGAATGAGAGTGTGTTTGTGTATATGTGTGAAAGTGATAGGGGTAAGGGGTGTTTGTGTTAATAACTTTTTAAAGTTTGGCACAAATGCCCCCTAAACTATTAACACCTTTCTATCTTTATTAATAATAATCTTAAGGGTTAAACTAGTTTCACTTTTTACATTTTTGGTCCCTAAAGTATAATAAGCTAAGACTAAGCCTTAAATATTGCTATCACATTTCCTAAGGTATAAACACATAACATATAATGCTCAAATAAGTTAAAATTAATTAACCTTTCAATTAATATTATTACGATATTGTTTGAAAACCTTTTTCCTATTATTCCTTAATGACTTTTGAAGAAGAAATTTGACATTTTATTCCCCTCAAACAATAACCCATTTTCTATTTAAAGAGAAGTAGTCGTTGTTTGAGTAGTCAAATGCCTTGAAAAATCATTTACTGATGAATTACTGAGATGATTATTTTATTTCTGAAAAATCAACACCATTAAATAAGATTTCTCTTATTTTGACAAATAAATGCACTGACACGTACATTAATTTGTATAAAGGAAGCACGGGTTGTGTTGCAAAGTAAACACAAGCCTTTGAATGAATATGAAGTAATTCATTCCCGAGAAAAGTAAATTTCCCGTTGTGAGGCAAAGTTTTCATTTTGAAATACTTGCCTTTAAGATTATGACCGGGTTGTTATATAAAATAATAACAAGCCATATGACATATTTTCTATTCGAACTTTATTTACAGCTTTGTGCCATTATTGAATGACATTTCTAAAGCCGTAAATATTATCGATGTTAGAAAACATATCATGAAAACCTATTTTTTTATATTTTTCTAATTTTTTAATTTTTTATTATCTTTTATGAAAAATTTATATAGAATGAAAATTTTTTAGGGTTTTTATGTTTTTTATATACATATAATATATCACGAGTTACCACCATTACTCGTCTTCTTCCTCTATCAAACGTTTAAGTGTTTCCGGAGACACGCTTCTCATACCGAGATTATAGTCTATGTGGGCTTCCCTATTATTTAATAACCTAGGAGCTAATGGTTCTAAGTCTATCTTGAACATTCCTGGAGCCATAGTAGTGGCAATTGGTATTTGTGCAGCATTTTCAACAGTTTCTTTCCCTTTTAATTTTCGTAAATCATTTTTCAATGATGTAATCACAAAAACCTTGTCTTGAATTTGACATTTTTAATCCGCATTTTCCATAGACATGGAGTTTAATTGAGCAATCAAAGAGTCATCGTGTTCCTTAGGGAGAGCACATGTCTTTTTAATTGAATCAAATTGATCTTTGTAAATCTTTTTCAAATGCTCAATTTCTTTATGTAAACGCTTGTTTTCAGAAAGTAGTTTTGCCACACTATGCTCCAATTCAATGTTTATGGTCTCAATTTTATCCATTTCATGTTTGACTTTCTCTTCCTTGTCATTTTATCTCATTGATTTGACATGTTCCTTTAACTTACAGATTGTAGTGTCTTTAGCTTATAGCTGAGCTTTCAAATCATTATTTTCAAAATATTCCAGAATTTCAAGAGCGATTTGATTATTATTTAATGATTCTTTTTGAAAAATTTCTTGATTGAGTTGCATTGTTAACTCAAGAGAAATGCAATGTTTTTCAAGTTATGAATGACTTTTTGAAAGATCATTATACGCAATTTGTTTGTTCAAAAGCTCAGCATCAAGATCCAATCACTTCATACAAGATTCACTTCTTTGCATTCCCACATTCACATCATCAAAAACAGTAGTAGAATTCATCACACATAGCATAACATCTTGAGACATGGTTTTTTGTAAGAGTCAATCATTTTCAAGAAAAGGTTCTTTCTTATGAATTTCAAAACACTGTTTGTCTACAAAATACTGTTGAACAGCAGCTTCCATCTGGCTAAAAACTGTTTGTACATCCGTTACCTCATTTAAAATATCTTTATCAAAAACATTGAATATGTCTTTTAAGGTCTTTAAAAATGGAATTATTTCATTTAGAAAAACAGTTTTTGTGTGTTCAAACCCCTATTCCCCTTTTGTTATAGCATCAGGTGTAATCCACTTTTTCACCACAGTGTCAAATTGGCTAAGATGGTATTTAAGAATTTTAAGGCTTATATTAACCAGGCTTACCTTAGGAAGTTCCCGAGGAGCCACAATTTTGACAGGTGTTGAAGCGGATTGGTCAGTCTTAGGGTGTGAAGTTTGTAACGAGAAAGATTGTTCATTAAATAATTCTTGGTGTGGAACAAAATGTTTACCATAATCTTTAGATAATCTATTTAATTCAACATAATTAATTGGAGTAGTATTAACTTTCTTTTCTTTCAAAATTGGGTCGTTTTGTTTTGTAGGCATTTTGGATCGACTTACTTCTTTTAATATCAATGTCTCTTCATCATCAAACATAAGGCTAGAAGCATGTTGACTAAATATAACACTACCATCATACAAGGTCGGCTTAATCCGCTGAGCTTTATTGAGATAAAACGGATTTGATAAACCAATGGCTTTGTCTTGTTGCAGTGTCATCATAAAAAAACTTGTAGCTTTGTTAACATGTGCACTGTTTGAGCAGATTGACCCACTTTATAAAAAATATTAGCTAATTCCTTAATCTTCTTTTCTAAATCAATTTCTTTATCTAAATATTTACTTTCCTTATCTTTGGATTCATTTTTGAAAACAGTAAATGTTTGCAATAATGATTCCTTTTCTTTGATTTGATTTAAAAGATTTTGTTCAAGTGAGTCAATTTGCTGCTTAAGTGCAAGCTTTTCCTTAATTATATCATCCATTTGGGAATCAATCATTTTTTCACATGTGCTTAAATCAACATTAAGATGTTGTTCAAAAGTTTCTACTCTTCTTTATATCTCTCAAGCTCAGCGGTTAAGGATTCATTATTCTTTTCCTGATTAGCCTTTTCCCAATTATTTACATGATTAATCATTTGTTCTGACATTTGTTCAATCACAGATAAAATCATTGAATCTTGTTGTGCATACAAATTAGTATCTTGAACAACTGCCTGTTTCATTTCTTGCAAATATTGAGAGTACAAAATGATATTGCTATAACTTATTATCTTATTATCTGTAAAATCAGCAACTGGTGTTTGTTCAAAACTTGACTTTTTACCTTGGTCAAGGGTGAAGAGTTTGGATTTGCCTAGCATTTTATATATGCTATATTGAGATCGATCAAGACCCCACTATCATGAACCGTTAATTACTTTTTGGAGTAAGCGTGAATGCTGTGAATAGATCTATTTGGGACTGAACTCCCTCGTTGGTGTACCCGTTCATGGGGTAACTAAACGCACTTCATTTGAATCACTATGCGGGTGTTTGGCAAAGGCACCCATTGGGGCAACTACTTGTGATTATTGATTTTCTCAAGGTCTCGGTTTCATGAGCTTAGGGCAATAATACTATTTTCTATAATAATTGTACTCATTGCAATTATTACTATTATGGGTGTATAACAACGTAACCCACTGTTCATGATGACTTGTATTCAAAGTGTTTATTATAAACCTATGAATATCACTCAACCATTATGTTGATCTTTTTAGCATGTTTATCTCAGGTAATTGAGCAATTTATGGCACGGAGTGGCATGGACTTGAAGATGGCTAAACTGTTATCATTCAAACTTTATGTTTCTAGATGTTGGGACCTCTCTTCTTGTAAAACTCTGATGAATAAATGAATGATAACTAAATTTTACAAAAACGTCTCTTTACGAGTCATTTTCTATGATTATGACTGTTGTACTATGAAATAATACCCCAGATTAGCTTCCGCTGCTATATTTGTCAAAATAGGGGTGTTAAATACACTGCCTATGGAGTTGTAAAACTTCGTGTAGAAGTCCCTTACGACCTCGAACATCATGGTGGAACGGATGAATGACTGATTTGTGGTTGTGATGAATGATGTGGTGGATACATTTGTGAGTATGGTTGAGGAGAGTGAACTTGTGGAACCATGTATGATTGTTAAGGAAACTGTGTAGGATTGTATTGAGAGTGATAGTTGTTAAGTTGAGACGGTGATTGATGGTAGTTAGCAACAAATGCAAGAGGATCTTGGTATCTTTCACGCATCAAGCGAGTTTCATTTGCATGCATCTCATGTTGTTCAAGGTATGAGTACAATTGATCATAGTTTGGTGTATGCAAATCTCTTGCCACGTTTACATCTGTCACAAACTTACTCCATTCTGGTGGAAGACTGTTCAGAAACTTTGTATTCACTTGAACTGGTCTCATTGACATATTGATAACATTCATGTTGTTGATGAGTTGAGCAAATCTCCAGTAGTACTGATACAGTGTTTCACCCTTCACAAATGTAAACTTATCAAACCCGTCATGCAACTTACACTCCTTTTCTTGTAATGACAATTTCGTTCCTTGCATAATAAACTTAACTCTGTCCCAAATCTCTTTTGCAACTTTATGATGATTGACAATAACATATACATCTGGTGGAAGACCTTGAAGAACAATATTGGTAGCTTTGCAATCGCAATCAGCTTAAAGCTTTTCAGAAGCAGAAAGTTCAGCATAAGTCTTTTTCCTAGTAGTACCATCATCTTCAGTAATAGTAGGCCAAACAAGTGAACCATTTTGAATTGAGTCAAGAATCATTCTTCCATTCTCCCTATTCTCCATGTAAAATTCCATACGACTTTTCCAAGAGTCATACAAAGATTTCTCCAACATGGGAGGATTGTTTTCCGCACCGACAATGATCCTGAATTCTGCTAAAGTTCTCATTTTGAATTGATTGATTGAATGAGAAAAAACAACTTTTTGATCTCGTTTAGTGATTAGCGTTGTGGTGTAAAATTGTTGATGTGTTAAGTAGAATGGGTCTTAAGTTTACACGGATTTTACAATCCGTATAAAACTGAGAAATAATTGAATACTTCAAAGGGAATTTAACAAATCAAAAAAGAAAATTCGATAATCACCAAGCAATTTGGTATAAATCTCCTAAGGTAAGTGTATAAATCACCCAAGTGTAATGTATAAATCACCCTAAGAAGAATGTATAAATCGCCGTTTGAAAACAGGTATAAATCGCTGGATTTTAATGAGGTATAAATCGTCGTATAGGGTGTGTATAAATCGCCGGATTTAACAAGGTATAAATCGCCGTATACAAAGTGTATAAATCGCTGGATTTAGAGACACGTATAAATCGCCGTATTACCACACGTATAAATCGCCGAATTACCACACGTATAAATTGCTGGATTTGAACACGTATAAATCGCCGAATTACCACACGTATAAATCGCCGGATTACCACACGTATAAATCGCCGAATTACCACACGTATAAATTGCTGGATTTGAACACGTATAAATCTCCGTACCATATTACGTATAAATCGCCGGATTTGAACACGTATAAATCGCCATACCTGATTACGTATAAATCGCCGTATTCAACACGTATAAATCGCCGAATTCAAATAGTGTGTATAAAAAGTCGTCTTCAAAAACTTCAAATCACTTAAAGACACAATTTTTGACGTTTTTACATGATTTCACTTGTACTTCTTGCTATTCTAAGACTAGGGGAACCTTAAAAACACAAACTTTATGGTTTTAAACACAAAAAATTTGAAATCAAGATTCTTGTACCTAAAACCCTTTTTCAAACCACAAACAACAAAAAGATAAAGATTTTTGAGTTTTTCCAAAGTTTTTCTTGTACAACTACCCTATACTAAGATAAACAAAGAAGAAAGGTTATAGCTTTATAGTTTTTAGACCCACAAAAGATGAAAATCTCTTGATTAGGTACAAACCAAACAGACGCCTAAAACAAGTAAGAAAAACGCACACAAAACCTAGCTAAACCACCCCATGGCTCTTGATACCAATTGTAGAATATACGATGTATCTTATCTCACAATCAAATGACAAGAAATCTAGAGAGAGAGTGGAAGGATTAAACACTTTAGAGAGAGAAGGGAAAAAGAACAATATTATATTAGAAAATGAACAAGTGAACAACCAACCCTCTCCAAGGTGTGGAGAGGGGTATTTAAACGTGTACAAGAGTCCGTACATGGGCTTTGCATGGGCTATCCATGAGCCTTGGCCTTTCTACCTTTTCTAGGTTCCAAAAACTATACTACGAGCCTATTCTACGATATTATAGAAGTGACCGATACTTTTCGTATTTCTAGCATAATATATATCATTTGTCTTGTTATTTGTTCTTTTCATCTTATTATCGATTTGGTTCGTATCAATTGGTATCACAGCCGTTTGATTCTAGGGTTTCAAAAAAAAGTTTATTGTTCATCGAACACTATTCATCCGAATCACTATTCACATCCATAAATTATTGTTCATCTGAATCGCTATTGACCACCAGAAAACACTATATCAAACCATATCTACTTTTCATAAAAAAAAGTTATATCTTCTTTGATTTTGGGTATCAATGGCACACATATGGCGGGCTATAATGGAAGAACATTGAGCAAGAATGCAGGCTTAGAAAAAGGTCCATAAGGAGACAGTGAAATCTGAACTAAGGATGGCAATTGTGTATCAAAGTATGAAGATGGATATATGGGAGATCAAAGAAAAACTTGCTGAGAGACGGGAATTAATGAAGGTGAGATCGGGGAATTGCAGTAACCACATGGCAGAATTTCAGTTTGTCGAGGATTCAACCAAACCTATGACAACCGGAAAAAGTAGTGAAGATGGTGGTGATTTGGAGGAGCTTATTGTTACGTCGGTCGTGGAGAAAGCCGATTTTACGGGGCCAATCTTGGCAGCGAAAGAAGATTTAGGGCAGAAGTTAATTGATGACTTGGATGAGCCTCTTATGGTGCTCGAATCAAATGGGACGATTAACAAGAATGAATTTGTCGTTGCACATGTTGTTGTTGCACCTGTTGATGCACCTATTGCTCCTGCACACGTTGAGCAAAGTTCCAATCCGGTGGAAAGAAAAATCAAGTGAAACATCATAAGATGTTCATATGGCATATTATATTGAAGTTGGGATGTGAGATCTGTCATGGACATCTTTGGACTAATGTTCGGTTGAAACAAGAACCGGTTCTGCTCAAAAAGAACACGGGATCCCAAGATTATTTAATATGACGTTTTGAAGTAACACTTTGAGGAAAAGGTGTTTTTGGAGGCGATGGTATTGATACGAACCCTAAACTAAAATATCGTTACTATTAATATATTATCAGTTAGATAATTATTTACTACTGTATTTAATTAGTAGATACTGTTTAATTAAAGTAAGGGTTAGTATCTTGTTCTACAAGAATAGTATTAGAATGTCTTTTATTACAAATAGGGTATTAGGGTTGCAATTCTTGTTACGTTAATGAATATGAAGTAATTGAATTGGTATATAAACCATTGGAGGTCGGTTTATCCCATTAACAGACCATTTATCTTGTTATTTGTTCTTTTCATCTTATTATCGATTTGGTTCGTATCAATAACGCAGTATTATACATCCTTATTTTAGTATAAAATTATAGTGAAAAACAATTCGGTATAACAATATACTGGGTTATGTAGACATGTTTCGGTTATTTTGATCATTGTTTGCATCCAAAACTGAAATCGGGAAAATAAACTAATACATTTCCTATGTACATTTATAAAGAGTTCACTTTATGTTGACTCAAACAGAGAAATTATTAACAGATGAACCGAAACAATCTGGTTTGTTTAGGGGTGGAATGAGCCAAGCTGCTCTTGAAAAGCTCGGGATCAGATCGATAAAAAGCTCGAACGAGCCGAGCCAAAACGAGCTCAAGCCTATTTTGCAGCTCATTTATTAATCGAGCTCGAGCCCGAGCTTTACATATAAAGCTCGACTGGGCTCGCGAGCCTAAACGAGCCTAAATGACACTAGGATGTTTTAAGTACTAAACATATATAAAACGTTATGAATTTGTATTATAAGCGAGCTTATTAACGAGCTCAATAACAAACTTATTAACGAGCTCAAAATAGATATATTACGAGCCAAGCTCAAGCCGAGCTTTCATTTTTCATTACCAAATCATATAAATGAGCCGAGCCCGAGCCTGTGTAACATACCATGAGCCGACCTCGAGCTTAAATAATAAAGCTCGAAACGAGCCGAGCTTGAGCTCGAGCTTTATAAAACTTAAACGAGCCGGAGCTCGAGCTTTAGCGAGCTCGACCTCGGCTCGGCTCGTTTCCACCCCGTTTGTTAAATTCATACTTGGTCATTCATCAAAAAATTGCATACTCCTGCAAGTCCCAAAGTACCAACGATAATGAATGGAAGATCCAACCAAAATCAGTGGAATATGTGCCACTATATAGTTAAGCTGAGAAAGAGAAACGATTATAAAGATTAAAATTAATATTCCAGAATTTGAAGCCTAGTTAAATTTTAGTTAAGTTTCGCATGTACAGGGTGGTAATCAGAATTTCAAATATATAAACCTCTGTTTTAGTTGAACCTAGGTCGGTACCAGAGCTAAAATCTGGTTCTTGATTATCTTCATGCATTTCTGTATATCCGCATATACCTGCAGGTTCCGAGGAGAGCAAGGCTGTAGACTAGAGACCGCAGAATCTAAGATACTTGCAACTTCAGCTGGTGGAACCTGTCTTTCTGTACATTTCTGGAAATTCAGATTCATAAACCACATGTTAGATGCCAACCAAACTACGTAGACTGGGTCAGGCGGTTTAAATAACGGGTCAATGTGAACACAGCCCGAGACAGCTACATTTTATCCATATCAAAATAGGTCAAGATAGTTCCAAATACTTCAGCATGATTACAAAAGTATGGTATTGAGATAAGTATAGCGAATTTCATTTTTGTCATTTCAATCATCATACTATTTTTCTGTATATTTTAATCATTTTGAAATGGCTTTTGTATCAAATAAAAACTACAATGACTAAGACACAAAGGCCAAAGCCAGGTTTTCGAACTTTGGAATTTATACTTTGGGAGACTATCAAGCCAATTCCTTTTACGATCATGTTTTTTTTACTTGTTTAACCTGTTAAAAATCAAACAACTACTCACGGAACTAATCACATCTAATCAGAACCTATTTTACCTGAATGACAAACAGAGTAGCCACACACTGAGTTATTAGTTCTGACGGGACCAATGATTTATTTGTATCTAATGGAGATATTGGCTTTAAAACAGGTGCCTTTACGGTGGAAACTAGCAATTTATGCAAAGACAAACCAGCATGAACAGGATTGGATGCAATAGGATTAGACTGGGCAGGCGGAATGTAGGAATCATTTGATGGAATCTTTTCACTCACGTAATCAACAGCCTTCTCGATATCAACTGTAGGGTTGAGCCTCAGCGATGATAATGCCTATATTGGAATCCAATTATAATAATCATTAGACTCGTTCCCTAATGACATGAGATTAGAAAACAAATATGAATGTATAGAGGCAACTTGTTATCCAGTATAACATTATAAAGAGTGTTCCAAGTATGCTATCCAAACACCCCCCATATATTACTGAAAAAGAAAATTTGCTCCCAAAATGTCATATGTTGGGACTTGGGAGGAAATAGATAGGGATGTAGGAAAGTAAAAACGCATTTCTGACCTGTATAGCCATGTCTACCATTGAACGAGCCTTGGTTCGTGATATCTCAACAATCTCATTAACATGACGTTCCGATTCTTTGGTGTGATTTGCAGTGTGATCTTTGGAGCTTGATATTACACCATGGTCATTTGGTTCACCCACAACCCTCGGCCACTTAAGTAGGAAATTTTGCTGATATGTATTGCGTTGTCTCAAGCGAAACAAAGCAGAAGAAACCTGATGAAAAACATGTCACTTTAGCACTTGCATAATGAGAAAAAACCAAAATAAAAATAGATGAGCATAGAGGTGTCAGCTCCGGATATATATAAAATGGGTCACACATGTCAAACAGGTCGAAAGTCTTCGAAATCCTATATGTTAATGCATAAAACCCCTTAATCAATATATCCAAAAAAATAATATTACTATTGTAAAAACACAAATTTACAATTTATAACCATATTTGACAAACCAATTATTTATTACTAGAACTATTAAAGCATATGGAGAAATGTGTTTGCGGACGACCACAAATTTTTTTACTCGTACCAAACATTGCCCATTTGACCGAGTTACCATACCCACACATCCAACTCTAACTGAAAAAATGATGCCCTTGCCTGCACATTGGCTTCATCTGTATAGCCATGTCTACCATTGAACGAGCCTTGGTTCGTGATATCTCAACAATCTCATTAACATGACGTTCCGATTCTTTGGTGTGATTTGCAGTGTGATCTTTGGAGCTTGATATTACACCATGGTCATTTGGTTCACCCACAACCCTCGGCCACTTAAGTAGGAAATTTTGCTGATATGTATTGCGTTGTCTCAAGCGAAACAAAGCAGAAGAAACCTGATGAAAAACATGTCACTTTAGCACTTGCATAATGAGCAAAAACCAAAATAAAAATAGATGAGCATAGAGGTGTCAGCTCCGGATATATATAAAATGGGTCACACATGTCAAACAGGTCGAAAGTCTTCGAAATCCTATATGTTAATGCATAAAACCCCTTAATCAATATATCCAAAAAAATAATATTACTATTGTAAAAACACAAATTTACAATTTATAACCATATTTGACAAACCAATTATTTATTACTAGAACTTTTAAAGCATATGGAGAAATGTGTTTGCGGACGACCACAAATTTTTTTACTCGTACCAAACATTGCCCATTTGACCGAGTTACCATACCCACACATCCAACTCTAACTGAAAAAATGATGCCCTTGCCTGCACATTGGCTTCATCTAACTGTACAACAACAGCTGCATATTGTTTTTTGAAAGCATCTGAATCCTTAAGAGCAATTTCACCATTCCTTTGGTTTTCCAACACATCATCATTCATTCGCCTTAACTCGAAAACCAAAGCCTCCTACAGATTCAGCATGTTTAATCAATATTTAATAAAAAGTTAAAATTAGAAATATATATATATATATATATATATCTGTCTCATTTCACTTTAAATATGTTGTATATGATATGTACGTTCATTTGATATAAAGAATCTAACTGGAAACACCTTTTTGTCAAGAGCATAGGTCAGCTCGGCAATTGCTTCAATATCAGCTTCCTTTGCCTGTATATGTGTTAGGGTACCAGGTACACAGTGTGCTTCATAATTTGATTTGACGTCCCTTGGTGCATTTCTAGATTGTGTATCAGATTTAACTGAAGCAACCTACTCCAACAGAAAAGAAAGTTAAAGGAAGTTTATATGGATGATGTTTTTAACCAGTATCATCTTGTTCATTTAGGTAAAATTCAAATTTGAACCCCATATGTTTAGGGATTCAACAAGAGAGATGAAGAAGAATCAAATTCTAAATGTTTATCGAAATTTCCTCAATACAATTATAGCACCTCATTTATATTTGTACTTGATTTTGATTATACCCGGACGTGATTTGCTTCTTTCCAGCATGTTCTAGTTTGACCATCAGGGTCCCCACCAACAAACACATCCAATGAAATATGTTGAGGTGGCTACTTCAACCCATCTTCCTATGAATGGGCTGATCGGGGTTATGAATAATCTTTAAGGCTCGAAAGTCCCCCCAAAAGTGATATGTAATGCATAAAACCTCCCATATCATTTAATTAAAAAAAGTTACTGTTGAAATAACAAACTTTTGTAACCAATTTTGGCACACTAAATGTTTGCCAAAAATTAGTCCACCTGACCCAGTCGGTAACAAAAGTTACATCTTTTCACCCCCCACGCAATTTTGACATGGTACCCAGACCTCCCATTATGCCACCTCTAATAGTTTAATGTCATTTGTTATGCAATGTATTACTGCAACTAAGCAGTATTAGATGCAAGAAAACACATATACTGTAACATATAACTGACAAAACTGACTTAAAGTATCAATAATGGGATATTCTGAGGGTAGATAATAACCTCATCCATTTTCTCAAACTTTTCACGTGAGGAGCAATTTGTGTAACCTTGTAATCTCTGACCTTTAACCATCCCGATGACTGTAATGTCATTTAGGCTCTCGAAGAATTTGTCAAAAGGTGTTCGACGCATTCGTGATGCAGGTAGATTCTCAGAAGGATTTAAGGGCATGCAATCCGTATCCTGAGAAAACAAATCAGTTAACGCTGGAATGGAATAACATCATATACATGATACAATAGAATATACATTATTAGTAGTTCTGTGTTATATGGCTAAAACAGAGCATCACGTGAAACGCACGTGATTAATTCAAATCCACCAAACGCGCCTAACAACTTTCCAACCACCTTTCCCGCCAAAATTCTCTAACCAACTTCCCTTCCATTTCCTCTATAAATAGTCATTGCTAGTCATTTGTATCAGTTAGTTTTTGTGTAATCTCTCTCTACTACTGTGTGTAATCATTCAAGTCAAATTGTCAATAACAAATCCATTTTTAGCAAATTACTTTGAGTTAACTTCTAGTTTGTTAATTCTAGTGTTTGACTAAGCTTATCTATCAATTCTGTATAGAATTCTAGTTAAGATCATTTCATTCTGATCGTGAACCAATAAATAAAGGGTCTTAATTCTATGGCACATAGAAGAAATAAAAGTACAAATACTCGTGACGTATAAAACCATCTTATCCACAAAAATAAGAGCTTGCCTTAGATGACCAACCATTAGAACCAACAAAGTTGATGAAAAGTTGAAAATGCAGTGGATGCAAAGACAGGAATAGGAAAGCAAATGTTTTACATTGAGTTGTTGAGGCACTGTATGACATATTCAAAGTATCTTAGACGAAGTGGAAAGTATATATAATTTAATGGCAAGCCATTCTATAGATACATTCAGCTATCTACTCGAGCACATCTTAAAGCCTTTCATGTTTTAAAAGAAAACAAGCCATATTTGCACAATCAGCCAGTAAAGATTTTAGTGATGCAAAATCATATTATTACTAGCCTCATTACACCATTACAGGAACAGCTCCAGAATATTAGTGCTCAAATTAATCAAATACTGATAGGACAACAGTATAACAGTAGGGGTGAAGGAACAAGCAGGTTTAGTAGGATGAGTAAATTGGAATTTCCTAAGTTCTATGGGGATGATGTGAAAGGATGGATGTTTAGGATCAAATAGTTCTTTACTCTTGATGGAGTACAGGATGGGGATAGAATTAAGATGGTTTCTATTCATTTGTTTGATCAAGCTCTTACTTGGCATTAGCAATTTATCAAGACACATGGAGAAGCAGTGGCTTGGGATGTGTATGAGGCAGCCATTCTTCAAAGATTTGGGGCTATCAATGAAGATCCAATGGCTGAATTGAAGAACCTCAAGTATGAGACTACAGTGAAGGAATATCAAAGTCAGTTTGAGAAACTGATGAACCAAGTTGATATCACTGAGTCTCAGGCAATCAGTATGTTCATTGGCGGCTTACCAGCTTCCATTGAATTGAAAGTAAGAATGTTCAAACCAAGGTCTCTCACAGATGCATTTAGTTTGGCTGGGTTGCAAGAAGCAACAATAGCAGCTCTCAAGCAAAGAAATGCACCTATTTTGACTACTCCTAGTGGGTGGAATGCTAATAGGAGTGTTACTTATCCTTCTAAGAGTACTACCACCACTTTAGCTTTACCTGCTCCAAACAACCAAACAGTCACTAAGTACCCTGCAAGTTCTGTGTCTACTCCTAGAAAGATGTTAAGTCAGAAGGAATTTGCAGAAAAGAGGGCTAAGAGTCAGTGTTTCTATTGTGATAAGAAGTATGTTTCCAGGTCACAAGTGTGAGGACAAATATGTTGACTTTGGAATCACCTCCCCCTGGGACAAGAGGTAGAGGAGTGTTTGGAAGAAGAAGACGGAAGAGGAGTCTGATTATGTTTGCTTAGATTTGTCTAACCAAACTCCTCAATCTTCACCCCATATCTCATTAAATGCATTGTCTGGAATCCCTACACATAACACTAAGAGAGTGAGAGGTCATGTTTTGAAACAGCTTCTACACATTCTCATGGATTCAGGAAGTACACAATTTTTTGGACATTTATATGGCCAAAAGATTGGGATGTAAGATAAGAAACACATGTCCTTTGGAAGTATC
This sequence comes from Tanacetum coccineum, assembly GCA_026074375.1. Taxonomy (NCBI): domain Eukaryota; kingdom Viridiplantae; phylum Streptophyta; class Magnoliopsida; order Asterales; family Asteraceae; genus Tanacetum; species Tanacetum coccineum. Next base: position 66,442 of record BQNB010006392.1, on the reverse strand, counting down.
TGTTGTAATAATTAAGGCTTTTCAGTGGAAGCTTCAAGGGATAGTGTTTGAAACATATGTCATGTTATTGCCTTTAGGGGGATGTGAAATGGTGCTTGGAGTCCAATGGTAGTCTACTTTGGGCACAATCCAGTGGAATTTCAAGGACTTAGTTATGAAGTTTCAGTATGAAGGACAAAAGGTGGTATTAAGGGGCACTCATAAGTCTGAGCTAGCTTGGTTAAGTGGGAGACAGATGTCCAAGTTAGTCTCTCAGCATGGAAAAGCCCACATATCTGCATTATGCTGTGTGGGTCAACCTGCTACCTTGAATTTGATGCAATGTAACAGTGGTCAAGAGATGGTGTTAGGGGCACACTTGACTCAGTTGCTTCAAGAGTATGCAGATGTTTTTTAAGTACCTACAGAACTCCCTCCCCAAAGAAGTTTTGATCATAAGATTCCCCTCAAAGAAGACAATGTTACTATCACATTAGGCCTTATAGATATCCTCCTAGTCAGAAGGATACTATTGAGGCTATGGTCAAAAAATTGTTGGATTCAGGGGTCATTAGGCCAAGCAATAGTCCTTTTTCATCCCCTATAGTCATGGTAAAGAAAAAAGATGGGTCCTGGAGAATGTGCATTGACTACAGACACTTAAACAAACACACAGTCAAGGACAAGTTTCCCATTCCAGTGATAGAAGAGCTTATTGATGAACTTCAAGGGGCTCAGGTATTCTCTAAATTGGATCTAAGATCAGAATATCATCAGATAAGGATGTGTGAGTCTGATGTGTACAAAACTGCTTTTAAGACACATGAGGGTCACTATGAGTTTGTTGTCATGCCCTTTGGCTTGACAAATGCTCCATCTACATTTCAAGCCTTGATGAATTCTGTGTTCAAGCCTTTCTTAAGGAAGTTTACCCTGGTGTTCTTTGATGACATTACCTGAACACATTGAACACTTGAGTATGGTTCTGCAAGTTATGAGGGAACACTTTCTATTTGCTAAGCAGTCTAAGTGTGTGTTTGGGACAACTCAAGTTGAGTACTTGGGACATGTAATTTCTGCAAAAGGAGTGTCCACTGACCCAAGTAAGATCAAAGCTATGCAAGAGTGGCCTGTACCCACAACCTTAAAGCAGCTGAGAGGGTTTTTGGGGCTTACAGGCTACTAACAGAAGATTCATAAAGGGGTATGCTTCTATTAGTCAACCATTGACTATGTTACTTAAAAAGAATGCTTTTCAATGGAATCCCAAAGCTGAGAAGGCATTTGAAAAGTTGCAACAAGCCATGATTCAGTCTCCTGTGCTAGCCTTGCCAAATTTTGATGAGGAGTTTGTTATAGAAATAGACGCCTCAGGAATTGGGTTGGGGCAGTGTTGCAACAAAACAAACATCCCATAGCCTATTTGAGTAAAACCTTAGCTCCTAAGCATCAATCCCTCTCTACTTATGAAAAAGAGTTGCTGGTTGTGGTTTTGGCTTTGCAAAAGTGGAGAGGTTATCTACTTGATAGGCATTTCAAGATAAGGATAGACCACTTTAGTTTGAAGTATGTTCTAGACCAGAGGCTTACCACTCCATTTCAATCTAAGTGGCTTCCAAAGTTGCTAGGATTTGATGATGAAATTGAATATAAGAAAGGAGCAGATAATGCAGCAGCAGAATTGAAAGACAAGGAGTTCTTTTCAGTATGTTGGCTGGTACTTCAAATGAACTAATGGATGCTGTTATAGCAACCTGGGCTAGTGACTCAAGCTTACAAGCTATTATCAAAGGACAAAACTTTGGTTAATAGCAAATATGTTTGGCAAAATGATCAACTAAGGAGGAAAGATAAATGGGTGGTAGGCAAAGATTTGGAGCTTAGGAAGAAACTAATTGACCATTTCCATGGTTCTGCTGGCTGTGGGTGGCCACTCTGGAGTTCAGGCTACCACAAAAAGACTTACCGCCTACTTCTATTGGAAGGGTTTGAGGAAAATGGTCAAGGAATGGGTAAGGACTTGTGATGTTTGCCAAAGGAATAAGAGTGATTTGTCTGCCTATCCAGGTCTCCTTCAACCCTTACCTATACCAGACAAAATTTGGCAAGATCTCTCTATGGATTTCATTGAATCTCTACCCATGTCTCAAGGAAAAAGTTCTTTGTTGGTGGTAGTAGACAGATTGTCAAAGTATGCTCATTTCTTACCTCTAGCCCATCCTTACACAGCTTCTCAAGTGGCTCAACTCTTTTTGGACAATGTGTACAAGCTCCATGGGCTACCCAAAACTATTGTCAGTGATAGAGACAAAGTGTTTATGAGTTTATTTTGGCAATCACTCTTCAAGCAGTTGCAAGTCAAACTCAAGATGTCCACTGCATATCACATAGACTGAGATTGTTAATAAGTGTTTGGAGTCCTATCTTAGGTGTATGACTGGGGAACCACCTAAAGATTGGGTCAAGTGGGTTCCTTTGGCTGAGTATTGGTACAATACAAATTACCACAGTGTATTGGATACCACTCCTTATGAAGTTGTGTATGGCCAGACTCCACCTATGCATATTCCTTATGTGGCTAAAGATAGTCCAGTGGAGGCTGTTGATAGAACTCTGCAAGCAAGGGAACAAGTAGTCCAATTGCTCAAGTTCAATCTTAAGAAAGCACAAGATAGAATGAAGTCTCAGGCTGACAAAAGGAGGTCTAATAGGAGCTTTCAAGTCAATGATTGGGTGTACTTAAAGCTTCAACCTTATAGGCAGCTAACTGTGAGACAAGGAGGTCACCACAAACTCTCTTCAAAGTTCTTTGGTCCTTTTCAAGTTGTGGAGAAAATTAGAAAGGTTGCCTACAAACTTAAGCTGCCAAACTATGCTAAGGTTCATCCTGTGTTTCATGTATCACAATTGAAGCCTTGCTACATTGATTCAGCTGTTATGGGATCATTTCCAGTGTGTGATAGTGAAGGTCTTCTAGCTGCTACTCCTTTGAAGCTCTTGGATAGACGAATGGTGAAACAAAATAATAGAATGGTGGTGTTTGGGCTTATTCAGTGGTCAAATGGGAGTGCGGAGGATGCTACTTGGGAAAAATTGGAAGACCTTTTGGCAAGGTTTCCTGAGTTTTCACTAGATCCTTGAGGACAAGGAAGTTTTCAAGGAGGAAGGAATGTTATATGGCTAAAACAGAGCATCACGTGAAACGCACGTGATTAATTCAAATCCACCAAACGCGCCTAACAACTTTCCAACCACCTTTCCCGCCAAAATTCTCTAACCAACTTCCCTTCCGTTTCCTCTATAAATAGTCATTGCTAGTCATTTGTATCAGTTAGTTTTTGTGTAATCTCTCTCTACTACTGTGTGTAATCATTCAACTCAAATTGTCAATAACAAATCCATTTTTAGCAAATTACTTTGAGTTAACTTCTAGTTTGTTAATTCTAGTGTTTGACTAAGCTTAGCTATCAATTCTGTATAGAATTCTAGTTAAGATCATTTCATTCTGATCGTGAACCAATAAATAAAGGGTCTTAATTCTATGGCACATAGAAGAAATAAAAGTACAAATACTCGTGACGTATAAAACCATCTTATCCACAAAAATAAGAGCTTGCCTTAGATGACCAACCATTAGAACCAACAAAGTTGATGAAAAGTTGAAAATGCAGTGGATGCAAAGACAGGAATAGGAAAGCAAGTGTCTTACGTTGAGTTGTTGAGGCACTGTATGACATATTCAAAGTAACTGAGTTGAAGTGAAAAGTAAATTAATTTAATGGCATGCCGTTCTATAAATACATTCAGCTATCTACTCGAGCACATCTTAAAGCCTTTCATGTTTTAAAAGAAAACAAGCCATATTTGCACAATCAGCCAGTAAAGATTTTAGTGATGCAAAATCATATTACCGTTCAATGAATCTTTGAAAAGATTTTAGTTTCCTATGCAGGATCCATTAGCCTCAAAGGATAAGAATTTGATTAAAGTAGATTATCCACAGCTCATGTATTCCTAGCTAATTAACCGTTCGTCCAAAATAAAAGCAAGGTTTGCCTTGTATTAATTATATAAAGCAGAAATAGATATTTATAAAACAGGAGATAGGGAGAATATACGTTAAATATTATAGAACTTTAGGACTTATGTTTCACACTCATAGTACTAACCTCTAAAGTTAATCCCTTATATCAAGATACCATATGTGTGTTTATTGCATGCTCAACAGAAAAAATTTAGATAGAGCTTATTCCAGAAGTGCAAGACAATTGGACAGTTCATTCATATGTGTAATTGTGTAAAGAGTATACGAGATGTTGAAAAAGGATACAGTATTTACCATGATTATTTCAGCACCAAGCTCAGGCCGATCAAATTGAACACGACACCTGTCATGATCTACGGTCAGTACAGTTCCATCATGAATCTCTCTTGTTCTTGGATAGATAGCTATGACACGTTGTCCTACTGATAATGGCCTCGCAAGATCAGTTGGCAATCCATCTCTGCTACCAGACCGGAGTTCGGTATAATGCGTCCTAACAGAATCCCGATATTGATTAAGCTTGTGATTTTCTTCCTTTAGAAATTGAACTGAAAACCTCCGTGGTTTACCAAGAGAACTGCATCAACAATGTTAAAGAAAATGAAGCAACTGTGCCATACATTTTTTATTTCCAGCCATATGCTAGCGAAGAACAAAAAGGTACATTGTAGTGTAGAGGTCAATGGGCAGGTTTATTAATAGATCATAATGACTCGAACAGGAACTGGTATAGTTTTGGTACGAGATGGAATGGGTTGGACCAGCCTAATATTACATATTTCAAACAGGCTAATGTGCTAATTATCTGCAAGAAAAGCTGTATCATTGCATTTGTAAGCTAATTTTCTTATACTATAAAATGGGCAAGGTTACCTGTCTTAATTTTAGCTAAATATTACAAATTTAACTATTTGACCTGCTAGAGAAACAATAAAAACCAAATCGACCCATTTACTCAAAAATGGGTCCAAATTGCCATCCCTTGTTTATAAACAAATGCTCGGTACTCAACTACCTTCTGATGACGCCCCACTCAACACGAGTTAATCTTGGAACATGACCTAAGCCAACATGATACAAGTACTCAGCAAACTCCCTTTTCGAAAACCAAGGGTCATCTATTACACTGTAGAACCATTCAAATGCACACCATCTCCGCATGAGTTGATTCGATAGGCAACTTGAAAGTTTTACCTGCAAGTAGGATAGCACATAGACAACACAACATGGTAAAATTTTCAATCAACTGAGTCGGTGCAAAAATAAGCAACGCAAGAAAAAACACCTTAGGCTTGACTGTTCTGTGACTAAAAGTAGGCAAGTGAACACCTGACTTGTCTGTTCCAACTGCATCAGAAAACTTAAAAAATTCAAAAGCCTCTGGTTTGTACATCTTTCGCTTGCTTCTGACTTTCCTACTTGAGTGAATATCAGAAGAGACATATTGACCTGGTTTAACAAACTGGGGGGAAGAACTTTGAGATATGTGTCTACTCATAGACATTCGTACTGCATGTGTAGCCTACAATTTAATCAATGGTAATTATTTTATCATTTTTTAACTGAAAAACGGGTCACATGTAATTCATAGGCAGCCAACCACCAAAGAGTTAACAATATAAACTGTTGGTAAGCATAAAGTAAAAGATTTGAAACATAAATATCTATAATTGTTTCAGAATACACATTCCTTACCATCTTCAATACATTAGCCAACTGTCTCCAAGTTGAAACAAACCACGTAAAATCCAAATATTGAAACGCACATGTGCACACATACAAGCCAACTCAAAATGAAAACCGGCTAACAAATGTTATATCCAGCAATCATGGTTACGAAGTATTGCATAGTGATAATGTATATAACAACATAGATTCTTAGAGCATTAAAACATCATTACTAAATCAACGAGCTATTCATCTTTACGGATAAAAAGGTGGAGTTTGGAACTGTTTGAACTAATTATAAACCACTTGGGTCAATTAAGTATTTTATGCAAAGGTAATGTAACTATTTTTGGGAGGATGTATTTGATATCACAGACACATGGTAGCGCAGTCAAACCGGGAAAAAGAAAGACAAGAAAAGGTCAACTACTATTAGAATACGAAGGGTGGAGAATGTAGAAGAGAACCGACCCACCAATCAATGCCAAGGAAGAGCACAGTGAGAAGTGGACTAAACAACTGTGGTAGATTAAACATAAAACTACACACACACACACACATATATCAGAAAAGAATCAGAAATTTTACCTCAGCCGCCCGGGAGTCTTTGGGAGTTGTATCAATATGGGCTTCCTTTGAAATCTGAGATATCATACCATGAGTAATAGTGTAAGACAGTAACCATTCAGAGAGACGTGGACAAATACAATTAGATAGAATTGCAATCCATTTATTACGATAAGGTCGATCCAGGTTATACTTCATCCCCCAATGGGTCAAACATGTAAATTAAAATATAGCTAAAAGAATATAGGTCGAAAGTTGTACAAATGTATTTTAAATGTTAAAACCTCCAAAATCATTTTCTTTCACATACAAATTATCATTGAAAAAATATATATTTATATAATTAGTTAGTAGTGTGATCATATAATACAGTAACTAATATATAAAATTACTAAACTTTTATGGAATGAATATGCTTAGGGTGCACCCAACGCGGCACAAAAGACTACCTTTTATAACAATTACCCCACCAACCCATTTTCCCACCTCTAGGTATGATAATACTTACTTTAGGTGCCACAATCTTCTGTCTCTTTCTAGACACCTTAGTAATTAACTGATGGGACACCTTTGTTTCTGAAGCAGCATAAATGTCATCAACCAAGTGTTTGCCAGATGTCAGTGCTTTACTATCAGAAGCCTCTAATCTAGAAAATGACTGATTCCCTTTACCTCTAAGATCTACAGATTTACGCTCCTCACCCTGGCGAATTGCAGGCGTAGCTTGCAGTGGATTAGAATCGGCAACAAATTCGTCTTTTTCTTTTGAGAGAATATGCAAATATAAACACCAATGTAATCAATGCAAGTTCGATGGATAAAACTGAGATCATGACCAGAAATCATTATATCTTAAGTTTGTAAATTTAGATAAAAGTCATAAAAAAGACATTTTAAGTCTGCTATGGAACATGAGAGAGCCTGGACCAAATTGGTTTTTTTCATATGAATCCTTGACAATTGTTAAACATTATTCATTCTTGCAATTTTAGTTGTCTAGTTCATGCTAATAACTTATGCTTTGAAATCTTAAACAGCAAATTATATGTTAATCTGTTATAATAACTGCTCCCTCCGTCCCAAAATTATTGTCCTCCGACAAAAAACACACAGTTTAAGAAAAGTGCATTTATTACTGCTTTCTCTTTCTTACTTTTTGACATAATGACAGTTTTACCCTTAGCTAATTAATTAAAGTCTTCTTTAAAGTTTGTAATAATAATTTCAAACAAGTGTAATATCGTAAACTTTATCAAATTTCTCTATCTATTTTTAGTAGTGGACAATTAAATTGGGACATCCTAAAAAGGAAACGTGGACAATAAAAATGAGACGGAGGGAGTAACAATCATCAAATACATAAGTAGACATACCAAGGGCCAAAGCATGTTTTATTTATTATGTCAAAAAATTGTCTAAAAACCTGTGCATGATTTTAATATATATTTCTGGTAGTGGGGTGATAAAAGAGGGAAAAACATTGGAGGTGTGATACGCCTCAAATCAAATATGAGAGTTGACTCCATGTGGCAGACTGGCTGTCTTACCTTTTTCATTTGAGTCAGGTAAACCCAGTAAGGACAAACTGGCCAAAGTTTCCAGTGCATCAAAGGTGGATCTTTCATCTGCAAGAAAAAATTAACAGAGTACAAAAGTTAATTGCTGTAAATCGTCATATAATGTCAACAAATAGGGGCTGTGGTGTCATGGCGATACATTTTTCTATAACGTATTGTCAAAATCTATCATTCAGTTGTGCTCTAGCAATTTCTTCGCAAAAGTAAAGAAAAGAGATCCAAGAAATTAAAAACGATAATGTGGGTTACTCTCCAGTCCCCAACCCTCTACAAGAGTAACGAGAAGATTTACATGCAAAACCAATGGAGATAACTTCGATTAAATATCTGATGTAACAAAATATTAATAGAATGATAAGAGTTCTGTAGATTCAGGTCAAAGTGAAAGACAAAAAGGATGTGTCATGTTAATCCATTATATCTAGGCAAATTAAAAAGAACTGCAAGCAGATAATCAAAGAGATAACATGGAACTCAGAACAGAAAACCGTATACCTCTCCTGGCAAAAGCTTCTTTACTTCTTTTCTTGGAAACCTGAGAGGAAGGCCCTGAAGGTTTTACATCAGCAACTTCAACATCAAAATTTCTTCTCAGAGTACCTAAATACTGCCCTTCTGTGCCACTACAGGCTTCCCGTATGTAATCTAAATGTTTGTTGCCTTTTTTATCAAGTCTTACTTTTCTCTCTTCTGATCCTTTCCGGCTATGTAACATATAGCCAGCATTTGTTCTTTCCTTACTCTTATCCCTTGAGAAATCTGTATTATCAGCTTCCATGCTACCTTCTATATCATCATCATTATCAACAGACCTAACGCTAGCCACATCTTCGTCATACTGTGTCCAAATAATGATAAATCAGTTTCATTTTTTTTCTTGACATTAAATATCAAAAGACAGCAAAAGTAAAACACCTACCATTCTTTCAGCACTTTGAGAAGGTGATGACATCAGACTATTAGATTTTCTATTTGGAGAACCACCTCTCTCTGAAGCATCATCTTCTTCATTATCTAGCTTCAGTTTTAGGCCTTTACTAGTTGGCACAAAATATTCTCCTTTGACATTCTCATGCGAATGTGAGACAAGGAATCGTGGTGTCCTTTTTCCAACAACACGAGGTCGACTTCCTAGAAGTTCAGAGCAAAAATGGAATCTCAGAATTTACTCTTTTGACAACTGAAATAATTAACAGAAACCAGTCTTGAAACTATTTTTGCTTTTAGGCCCTTCCCCTTTGCGAGTGTTCTTTTTTCTTTTATGTGCCCTGCCCGTTTTGCGCTTATGCGTTTATGCTTTTATGTATATGCTTATGTTCCCCTTTGTCTCTTTTGCGCTTTCTATTTTATATATACTGTGTTTCCATGCCCCCATGCGGCATGCTTCTATGTCTTTTTCCCTTTATTCTCCTTTAGATCCTATGATGATTTCTTTTAGTCTATGCCCAGGCGGGATTGGGTATCCTTGTTGTTGTATGGTTTTTTGGTCTATAGCTTTGTATGCTTGCTTTTCGTTCTATGTCTATAGATGCTTTCCGTTCTATGTCTTTATAGAGGCCTTATCCTTGTTATTGCACACAATCACACATGTACTTATATACGATATACACATGCACACATACACTTGCTGGAGGTCTTCCTAGGGGTAGGATATGTCTACATTCCACCTCCACCATACCCCTTTCCGGCAGGATTGGGTATGTTGTTGCTGTTGTATATATAGATATATGATTGCTCTACTCACCTCATAGTCACACTAGACCATATCCCACTACAACAATGAAACGGTGAAGTATTGGGATGACTAGTCAGAACTAGGGGGCGTTTGGATGAGTGTATATGAAATATTATCTAATATTGAGATTTAGAGTTGCTATAATTAGAAATTAGTACTCGGATAAGCAGAACCTGAATATGATTCTTTGGGCGTGGTAAGTGGTTAATTAATTAGCTAGGGATTATTCAGTTGCATACTAGCCGTTACATAACTCTTAATTTGAGATGAAACAGAAAGTAAGTCTACACCCATACTTCTGACACTATTCCAAACAAATTTCATTTACGTGTCTTCTTAATATTAGGCGAGAAACAGATAGTTGCTTTTTAGATATATTTTATTTATAGTTTATACTTTATATACAGATGAATTTACAACACGATAACCCAAAAAAATAGAAATGAAAAGAAAATGCTATGATTGATAAAATATAGACTGTCGAATTTCGGTTTTTAGCTTCTGTAACCTAGAGGAATATTGTTTCTGCTCATTAAACTGATTAATTTTCTTTTAACATACGATTATCACTCAAAACCTGATCTCTACATACAACTTCTAACAGCAGAAGCTTCTCTAAACAGTAATTCCTACAACCCTTCCTATTATAATTGATCATTTTCCTACCATCTCTTTCCTTTCTCTCCTTAAAAACCCCAGGGACAAACAATTATATCATTACCTTTGCATTTTCTTACCTATCTCTCCAAAATAAGGACTTGGGAACGCAGCGATGAAGACCAAAAGGTAAACAACATGAATGAAACCAAAAGATTGGAAGAACCCGGAAGCGGTGAAGTGGTATAGAAACTGTTTTTTAGGTTTCGAGCAAAAGAGACTATGTTAAGTTCCAACAATAATCACTTACCACCGGAACGCTTCTTCTTTAACAATGGAAGGCAACCATAATCTGATGGAACTGCCTCCGGATGCAAACCAAAACGGTCAACAGAGCCTTTAGATGTGCTCTTCTGAACTTTACGCGGCACACGTTTTTTAGGCTTCCGAGATGTTCCCACACCATCATTCCTTTCTTGTTCAATATCCCTCTCTTCCTGAAGAAAAGAAAAAAGAAGGGATAAATTGACTTACATCTTGGCGAACTTGCATTATACAGGATTCTAAGAGTCAGATTGGATAAAATATGCAACCCACGTGTCATGTTGATGATCAAAAGAATTGCCCAGTGAGCAGTACAAATATAGTTTTGATTCTAGAAAAAGTTACAAGAGCACTATTATTTTTCTGAGGTAAAGCAATTTAAATATTAAACTTGTCCTAAGTCCTATAAGAATTACTAGTTGAGAGATATAAATAAAGTAAAACCTTAACAGTAACCCTTCAAGCCGAGCTTTTTTCCCAATTGATGGGCAGCGAACAATGAACAGATGGATAAGAAAACAAATTTTTAAGAGTATTGCTTAACCTTCTAATATAGTAATATGGTAACTAGTTGTGTTAATTTCTTACAATGACGCATCGTTTTTATATATAGGTATGTGTTGGAAACTTGGAATTAGACCAGTCATTCCATGCAAATCAAATTACACTGTTCAGTTTTGCATTTGGATTGGAATGAAGCCTGCTGCCAGGAACCGCATTCCATTTAACTCATTACTTTTCATTCCATTATAGTTGTTTTCTCATAACATACAAATTTGTAATGTAGCACAGTTTTGCAATTCATTTTGGATCTTGCGTTTTAAACAGTGACTTTCATGATTAGTTGATTTTCCGCTCCTTTGTCTTTCTGTTCGTTGTTGTGAAAATTAAGCTTTCTTTTATTAAACTACAGACAGTCATCCTTATCAAATTAATATTCGCAGTCATCTTATTACCTCATTTGTCCTAAAATGTCCCATTTGAAACAATAGCCCTCATAATCTATAGCTCAAATATAACTGATTTTGATTCTATAACTAATCTAGAACATAACCAACATTGATATTAGAAATTTCCAGTTGATGCTTGATAGAACACTTGTCTTAAAGTAAAAACTAATCTGAGACAACATACTGTTTAAACTCTGACTTAGGTACCATCATTCTTGAATAACGAATAAACAACATACTGTTTAAGTTTTATAAATACCATCAGAAAAGAAAAAAAAAATGAGGGAGTGTGCTTGCATGAAAAAAGTAAAGATGTTAGATTAAAAATGTTCAATAATAATTAGTAAACAGATATTGCAATCTCACCATGTTGCTATAATAATCAGTCATCATAGCAATAAAACCCACAACGGAGGCTGTGCCCTCTGGAAGAGATAAGTAGGCCTGAAAGTTGACAAATGAAAGGAATGTGAAGCTTCTTAATAACTATTTCACAAGCCCCATGTAAAGTTTTGCTGTAAACACCATGACATATTAATATATGCATATGATATTCACTAAATAGGTATTATTATACGGGTCATAGGGTATTAAAACCAGACTCCAATTTTTTAATCTTTTTTCACTGCAGAAATTAAAAATTGAATGGCAACTAGCTATCTCACAATAATAACACCACAAATCTATCTCACATGTCCTAAGCAGGACTTGAATCACAACCATTTGGTTTGGGAGCTTCTCACACAACATGGGGTACCATTAGGATACAAGCCCTTAGGTACTGCAGAAAAAGTTTGTTACACTACATCAACAGAAAATTCAAATTTTCATCCACTTTTAAAGTACAATTGAATAACTAATATGAGATAAAATTTTCAAAAAAAAAAAATGCTAGTATGTGCATTGCCATGAATCTGAAACTATGTTGCACGGAATCGCCCCTCGGGTGCCGTGTCCCGTACCGGAAACGTTTCGGAAACGGGAATCGCCCGGAATCGTGGTGGAAACGTTTCCCAAAAATAAGAAACGTTTCACCTGAATTGGAAACGCCAGCTCACGAGTAGGAATCGTCCGGAAACGTTTTTGGGCCTATTTTTCACGTTTCTGGGCTAATTTTGGAGCAGAAACTCCTTTGCTACAAGCGTTAGCTTTTAGAGTTCTTGATCAACCCACTTCTTCATCTTGTTCTGAGCGGAATTGGAGCACCTACTCGTTTGTTAACTCACTTAGAAGGAATAAGTTAACTCCTAAGCGTGTTGAAGACTTGGTTTTTGTTCATAACAATCTGCGTCTTTTATCAAGGAGCACCGAACAATATTTGGACGAGAAGACCAAGATGTGGGATGTTGGAGGAGATGAGTTTGGTACAATGGAAGATACAGGCTTTTTAGAGTTAGCTCAACTATCACTTGATGAGCCCGAGCTGGAGAGCGTCTTTTTCTCTCAGAATACCAACTAGTTTAGAAGTTATTACTTATTACTATGTCGTTTTTTATTAACAGTTTCATGGTTGACAATCTTTTGCATCTATTTTGATTAATGACATTTTGGTGATAACAATTTGATGTCGGATGTTTAATGTTTATTTATTTTATTATCAATATATATAAAAATATATAAAATCCACAAACGTTTCCAGCCGTACCCGTATCTTGTATTTTGGGACATTGGCGTTTCCCCGTCCCCGTCCCCGTTTCCGTTTCCGTACCCGTCCCCGTGCAACATAGATCTGAAATTTCTTTCATTCAAAGGATGACATAGTATGTCAGTTTCGAGAGATCAGGGCAACAAGTTAAGGGAGAAGGTTTTGTTACATTGATGTAACTTTTGTATACTTATACGTATATTAGATCAGTAAGCAGTGCATTTGATACCCTTAAGTATAAAAAAGAATTAAAAAGTAAGTTTCGCTTTATAAAATTAGACACAGCTTAATACTTAAAATAATTAACTCATATAGAAAGATTATAGTACCAGAATATTTATTTTAAGAATGAAACATGACTTTCAAGGGTCACAAAAGGAGCTAGATAAAAAGAAGGGTGTGGTTACCTTATTCAGAGAATAAACAGCCTCCACCATTTCCACTGAACGGTTTCTAAGTACTGCAGCCACCTAGATATGCATATAGTATATCATATACATTAGATGCCATCACAAGTTTGGAATAAAGCAGCAAAGTAATCAAAACAACTGAAAAACTCATACAAGTCTTCACATGTGCACTGCCAAAGCTATAGATTACACAATACTTATTAAAGGTAACGGTAGAATGAATGTGTCAACATATTGCAGACTAGTAGTTCTGTCCTAGAGTCATGAAATTCTAGTGACCTTTCTCCAATCTGTCTCGTGCTCACGATATGCTGCATAGAAGCGTTCCAGCTCTTCCCTGCTCCAGTGTGGCCCCAGCATGTTCACCTTCTTTTTCTGGAAAGAATAGGGCAGTGGTTGTGTCAGTAACTAAAAATTGGATGATGTGCTTATTTTAGCAGTTGCAACTGATCCTGATAGTTAAGCTTCATGGAGCTGTATTTTGAAACTGTTCTAATTTTTAAATTTAAGCTAAGCATATGTACAACATCATAATGCCATGGTTAGATACAATATAACCTCAAATGAAAAGCAAGAAATGAATTTGTAATATAATATTTTCAAGGCTAGTGATTCACGAAAGTATCAGAACATCCTATCAAATAAGACATACACTTATGTAATTTACAAATAAGATAAAACTAATGCAAAAGAGTATGTAACAACTTGATATCCCAGTTCCAAAGGTATATATGGAGATGGCAGTTTAAGAAAAATTAGAGAGATTTGAGGCCGCATATTTAAACCCCGACCCACCAGCCAATCAGATATCCATAAACCCTGGTATCTATGTGTAGGCCTTAGCCTTAAAAACATTGATCTAAAATCATTTGTTGCAACACCTTAAACCTTACAGAAGAAAGTTGTCAAATAGCCATCTAAATCCACAAAACTGCAAGCAGTAAACTGCTTACTATATGCTACTTAAGACTTATACATAGACGGAAACCGTAACAAATGCAGACAGGGTACCACACATAGGTTTTAACTAAAAACAATTTACAAAGAAGCGGTGACTCAGGTATTGAGCATTTGCAAACTAAAGTAATGGACATGAATTTTTATTTACAGAATATTTATGTGATTGACTATGGGTCTTGAAAGTGCAAAAGGTATTTGTGGTCTTCCATGTATAAGATTATCTCAGACCCAGATTTGACATCAAATAGGAGGAACATAAAGATCTTCCTTATAGATCAAGAAAAAACAAAAAAAGCTAGCAGAGTCCTTTAAGGATCTGGAATATGGAAAAATATGGATTAACACACCTATCATCAAAAAAGCATAGCTATCAACCCAAACAGAATTTTAGGACCCACACCAATGTAAGAAAAGCTCTCGACAATGCCTACAAGCCTATGGATACTGCCACCTATTCTATTTCAATTAGACTTGTTAATTACTTATTTTGCGGGACCAGGGCCGAAAGACGAGTTACTATTTTCACAAGCTCATTTGGGCACAAATGTGAAGTTGTGGAAAAGCTACAAACACTGTTTGACGTTCCGGCCCAAATTGAATCACAAAGCCTCATTTCGGATTTTCGCAATCTGCATCTATTTGGTAATTCTCATTAACTTTGCTTAGTAATAAATCAAGTGATTTAGAAGATTCCTTCCATTTGTAAGTTTATCTTAGATGGGCCTTAACTCCTTATTAGTGTTTTTATAAATAGCATTGATAAATTATCATATCTATCATATTTGGCAGCATCTTTAGAGAGGACTGATTAGGCTGTGGCTGCATAAAGTACACACCAGATGTGCACCCATTTGCTTATAATTGAAAAAACACCTAGATATAACTGATGCAGCATTTTTTTTCTAATTGTTTGGCTAGTACTCTATCAACGTAAATTCTAGTTTCAACCCTTTAAATACTTTCAATGACTATCGAGGTTGCTTTATCTGAATTGCATATATATTCTGCGACTGCGGTTGGATATGGATCTCGTATAAAGTCGTGATTAGCTGTTTTCATTTTTAGGATTATATGAGTTTCTCTTCTGCGACTGTTCTTGATCATGAACACCCTGCTGCCCATCTGGATATGACTGATACAAGAAGCATGGATCGTGACCAAGAAAAGTAACAGTTGGGGAACTCGCCTCACTGTTTTAAATTCCAAACACGGCACAAGCACTACAAATAACGAAATCACAACTCAACAGGCAGTAAATTCAGACACGATTACTGCGACAGAAATGGATTGTTGGCAATCTTGAGTGTAGGGAAATTGTTCATCAAGTTGTTAAAAGTTGGTCATAATAAAAAAAATTACAACTGTTAAGTAAGCATTTAGAGACAGTACAACAAAACAACATACCCAATCCCGCCAGGCAGGGTATGGGAAGCATTTAGAGAGAGTAAGCCATCATAAAACACTGTATGAAACCAAAAAATCAGAACAAATAAATTTAAAACTAGCTTATGTATAAAATAACACGTAATTGAGCATAAAAGATTGAGCACCCTTAGCTTTTAATATCAATCGAGACAGGATAAACTCAAAACCATCAGGGACAAATAGAATTCAAAACCATCAACTGGATCAGTCGACCGCTAAGAAGATTCAACGAGATTTACGACTAAAATAATATGATGCAGCACACACAAACAACTCGTAAAATCAAAACGAACCAAAAGAGAATAGGTTAGTTGAAAAATAAACTCACTCGCTGGTTTTCGTCTCCATAAATGGCTGAAAATACTTCATTATTATACGAATATCGCTTGTACACACTTCTAGACTTTCTTGGTGGGCCCATGAGATCCCTGAAAAATGAAATAGAGAATGTAAATAATATCTTGGATACATAGTACCATCATATTTAGCTAGATAGAAAGTGTCAATTAGCTCAAGAGAACTAAATTCAATTTACCATACTTAATTTTCGACAAACACGAAACCGAAACATAAAACTAAATTCATGAAAAACACATAATTCAACTAGTATGAAACCCTACGAAAACAAACAGCAATTAAAAAAAATTTAAAAAAAAAGAGATGAGTAATATTACAAGTGAGTTAGTTAGATGATTATTACCGAATTTGAAGGTTGAGTTAAGATGATGGAAATCGATCTGAAGAGAAAAAGAGAAAGTGGTGATTTGGGGGTAACAACCGCGAAACTTGAATATTTATTCAACAAACAAAAACACTCTCTATGTGTGTGTGTGTGAGGAACTTGCTTTTTTCTGTTTTGTTTTTTATACTGTAGTACATTTTTTAAGTTTGTGTTTTCTGTTTTTATTTTTATTTTCTCACTTTGTCTCGAATTGATTTTATTTTTTTTTAATTTTTTTTTTATATATGATAGTGATAAAAACGTAAAACAATTAATTGAAAATGAATTATTACTCTTTTATATGATAGCGAAGCATATGATCGCGTTTTGAGCGAAGCAAACGATCACGTTTTCAGTGTGCCAAAATAATGTCGTTTAGTACTTAGGTTGGATGGTTTAAGACTATACATAGATGAAACGACGTTGTTTGAGGGTGAAACGCGATCGTTTAAGGATGAAGTTTGCAGTTTTATAATGTCTATAACAACGAAAGTGTTGTTGCTTAGAAACTTAAATACATACAGACACAAAAATAGAAAACGCACACACATAAAATAAATTACACACACGCGATAGGGGAGATCTACACATGCAAGGGGACTGTTACATGTGGAGCAAAAAACATTGACATGAATATTGTTTGTTGCATGTTGTAGTTTAGCATATATTTTTTTGGTTTGATTTAAGGTTATTGGACAATTACGACAACAAACCCGAAGTTCGATCGCGGAACGCTAGATCGCGAGTTGTATCAACCACAAGTAGCAAACACGAGAGACTGCAAAGAACCGACAAGAATATGCACACGGTATACCCTCAAACACCCCTTTATTAAAAACCTGATAAAGCTTACAATTTGAGAAAGAAGAATGAATAACTAGCATCCCTCCTCATCTCTACAAAAGGAGGTGAGGGGGAGGTGTAATTGTACGTTCATTCTTTTCAATACTAATCGTTTGGTTAGGGTTAATTCTTGTGCATTACTTTTTGTCATATACAACACCTGTTGGTATGTACATTTGTGCTTATTCTTCTTCAAAGTTCGGATATTCCGCAACATAGGTTCCAGGTTATTGTAGGTTTTTACAACAATTGGTATCATGAGCTTGGTCGAGAGCTTCTGGAATCTAGGGTCGACTTGTTGAAGGTTCTTAAGTTTTGCGGGTTGTCGAAGTTGTTAATACAAATATTCACGTAAAAACGATATTTATATTTAATGATCTTCATGTTTTGATAATAACGAATATAATGTCATACTACGTAAAAGTTTACGTAAACAAGTTATTTAGTCGAAAGTTTACTTGACGACGACAAATCACTTAAGGTATGAATATGGCATTATTAAACATAGTTAATGATCAAAGAAAAATATTATCATTTGCATAAACCTTTTTCTAATCAAATGATTTAAACAAACACATGATTAATTATAAGCTATTTATGTTAATCATGTAAGACAAAATAGGATTAACCATAAGTGAAAACAATTTTTCTAAATCTTTCCAAATTTTCCCAAATCTTGAAGATCTTTCCTTATTAGTGGTAAGAAATATTTTACTTCTAGAAGAATCTATTAAACTAGATTTTAAAGTACAAAATAATATCTTGTTAAGATTTGGTGTTAATCATAAAATGACAAAAACTGTCACAGCTGCACCCAACGGATCCAGTAAAACCAAATGACGGATTCGTGGATCCGTGTGACAGCTGGTTGGGACAGATTTTGAATTTTAAATGTTGCCTATAAATAGCAACCTTAAGTCTTCATTTTAGACAACTCTTCATAAATATTTTTCTCTTTAGATTTTATCATTTTCATATTCTTTGATCATTATACTTGTTTCAGAATCCATTACAAGTGATCAACTCATTACACTCTTTAATGAAGAACATTAACGAAGACGTAAAGCTTCAAGTGTTATTAGTTTAGTTGTGTCATCATGGTTGTGATAATCATTTATCTTGTATCTCTTGTGTTGTGTTGTTAGATATTAGAAAAAGACTCGGTCACCCCATGTATTTTACTGTTCAATATAGCTCGTAGTTTAATAGGTAAACCAAAGTAGAACTCGGTATTTAGCTTAGTACTAGAAAAAGTATAAGCGACGTGTACGGTTTTCTCCGCCTAAAGGGAGCTTGTTGACACAGTGAAGAAAACTCTCAAGTTGGGTACTTGAGGAGTGAAGTAGGGTGAAGAGGAGCTTCGTAGCCGAACCACTATAAATCATTGTGTCATCGGTTTGATCTTTCCTATCCTTACATGTTTATACTTCGTAGATTACTTACTTACTTATTGCTTTGTTATCATATACACTTGTGTATATCTCTTGAATTCACATAAGTCGACAATCTAAGTTTTATTTATAAAATGGTAAAACTATTCAACCCCCCCTTATAGTTTCCACAATTGGTATCAGAAGCCAAGGTCACCCAAGATCTTTAACGTATATTATACATTAAAGCTTGAATCGATCTATGGGTTCAGATAAATACCTAGAAGGGCAATCTATGCAAAGATCACCACTTTTTGGAAGTGATTGTTTTATATATTGGAAAAATAGATTCAAAACTTATGTGAAAGCAAAAGATTTAGATCTTTGGCATATTATCTTGACTGGTGATTTTCCACCGGTTACCAAAAACGAAGTTACCAAAATTTTAGAAGTTACTTTTGAGCAACAAGATGATAATCTTAAAAAGAAACTTGCTAAAAATAATGAAGCTAAAATGGTTCTTTATAATGTTTTACCTAAAAAGGAATATGAAAGAGTTTTTATGTGTAAAACGGCTAAAGATATTTGGCAATTGTTGTTGATCACACATCAAGGTAATAGCCAAGTAAAGGATAATAAAATTGATTTCTTGTTCAACAATATGAACAATTTACTATCCTTGAAGAAGAATCTATTGATAACGGTTTTGTTAGATTTAACACTATTATTACTAGTCTTAAAGCTCTTGATGAAGGTTTCTCTTGCAAGAACTATGTTAGGAAGTTTCTTATGGCTCTACATCCTAAATAGAGAGCAAAGGTCACGACGATTGAAGAATCGAAAGATTTGTCATTACTAGCTCTAGACGAGCTTATCGGCAATCTAAAAGTACATGAAGTTGTCATGGAAAAAGATTAGGAAATCTATAGAGGCAAAGAGGAAAGAGTTAAGTCCATTGCCTTGAAAGCTAAGAAAGAGTCTAATGATGATGAAACTTCGACTTCTGGAAGTGATGACGAAGAATATGCTATGGCCGTAAGGAACTTTAAAAAGTTCTTTAGAAGAAAGGGTAAATTTGTTAGGCAACCAAGAGAAGAAAAGAAGTCATTCCGACAAAGGGATGAGAAGAAAGGAAAGAGTGATCGGAAATGCTTTAGATGCGGTGATCCAAATCATCTCATTGGCGATTGTCCAAAACCACCTCGCAACAAAGATCAAAAGGCCTTCATTGGAGGTTCTTGGAGCGATAGCGAAAATGACGCCGAGGACAAAACTAACGATGAAACTTGTCTCATGGCTCAATCGTCAAATGAGGTAACTCTTAACTCTTCTTATTATAGTGATAATGCTTCTTCTCTTGATAACGATAGTATGCAATTAGAATATGATAACTTGTGTGAAATTAGCTTAAAAATCATTAACAAGAATAAAGTTTTGAAAACTAAAAGAGATCTTTTAGAAAAAGAAATTTTAGAATTGAATGAGAAAATTAAGAAACTTGAGAGAAATAAAGAAATTGATATTACGTGCAAGTCATGTCAAGAACTTAAGTTAGAAAACGTTAAACTTAAGGAAACTCAAGTTAAGTTTGTAAAATTTGATAAAAGTGTTAATTCACTAAGAGAAATGTTAAACAATCAAAAGTCATCTAGTTGTAAAATAGGTCTAGGATTTGATAGTAGTAAAACGTCAACAAGCGGAACCAAACCCATAAACTTTGTTTGGTTGTCTGTTGGAATTGTACCAAACGGATCCACCATAAGGCGCACGGATCCACCATACCTGGATCCGTGGATCCATCAAGTAGTGAAGAAGCGGCAGAACACGTTTTTAGCCCACCTATGTCTTCGAGATCAGATTTTGTCATTACTAGAAAGAAACTAATACATAACAAGATTGAAGAGTCAAAGAAACCGTCTTTAAAACCATCACTTAAAAGCGGTTTAGGTTACGTCAAAACCGAATTTAGGTCAAAAATGCCTCCACATGTAAGAGATAACTTTTCACAACCTAGACACAACACCTCAACCTAGAAGAAACTTTAGAGAACCAATTCACCAAAATTTCTATCCTATGAATTGGAATAACAACCAAAGTCAAGGTTTTGTATCCATGGGAAATTGTACCCCATTCCAATATCCCAATCAATTGCAAAAATTACAAGGGATGCACAACACTAATGTTTTCGGGACCCCCCCCTCCCCCCCCCCCCCTCCCCCCCCCCCCCTCCCCCCCCCCCCCCCCCCCCCACCCCTACCCCCCCCCACCCCCCCCCAACCAAGATGAGATATTAGGGACCAAACGCTTGAATTTTTTTTGTTGAAATAGGTATGCTTGAGAACGTGTTTGGAGCCGGACTAATGGACTAAAGATAGTGGTTGCTCTAAACATATGACCGGTAACAAAAGTCTATTCTTTACCTACAAAGCATACAACAAAGGTAATGTTGTTTTTGGAAGTAACTTAAAAGGAAAGATCATAGGAAAAGGTACGATTTTTAACGACTCTCTTACTATATCTAATGTAGAACACGTAGACAACTTAGCGTTAATTTACTTAGTGTCGGTCAAATTTGTGACAATAACTGTAGAGTCTTATTCACGGAAGAAGGTAGTGAAATAATTAGAGATGGTAAAATCATAGGAAACGGGATTAGGAAAAATGGTTTATACGTAATGAAATTAGGAAATAAGTCTCAAGACAAACTATGTCTCGCCACGGTAGTGGATAACTCTTCCTTATGGCATAGAAGACTTGGTCATGCAAATATGCGTTTAATTCAATCTTTGTCATCTAAAGAATTAGTTAGAAACTTACCTAAGCTAAAGTATGATTTGCAAAATTGGGAAGCAAGCTCATGCGAGTCATAAAGCTAAAAATATGGTTTCCACTAAAAGATGTCTAGAATTATTACATATGGATTTATTTGGTTCGTCAGCAATCAAAAGCTATGGAGGTAATTTATACACTCTGGTAGTAGTAGATGATTATTCTAGATATACATGGACTAAGTTTCTAAAAACCAAAAATGAAGCATTTGAGAAATTTGAAATATTAAGTAGGAAAATTCAAAACCAACTAGGAAGTATAATAGTAAGACGTAGAACGGATCATGATTGGGAATTTGACAATGAAGTACAATTCAGAGCTTATTGTGATGCACAAGGCATTACTCATAATTTCTCAGCTCCACGTACTCCACAATCAAATGGGGTAGTAAAAAGAAAGAATAGAACTCCACAAGAGATGTCTATGACTATGTTAAACGAACAATCCATTCCACAAAAGTTTTGGTGTAATGCCATTGATACGTCAATTTACGTTCTTAATAGAATCTTAATTTCGACCAATACTAGGAAAAACCCCTTATGAAATATTTAGAGGTAGGAAACCTTCTTTAGAATATTTCAAAGTATTTGGAAGCAAGTGCTTCATCTTAAAATACTAAAGACTATCTAACCAAAGTTTACCAAAGTCATACGAAGGTGTTTTTATAGGATATTCTCAAAAAGTAAAGATATGGAGTTTTTCAATTAACATACAATGAAAAGTGAAGAATCAATTAACGTGGACCATTCGATGAAAGTCCTCCTCCTACCAAATTATCACCATTGGTTGATGATGATGTTGGTGAAGAAGAAGCTATAGAAAATAATACTAAAGTAGTAAACAATAGTAATAATGAAGATTAGTCGATAGAAGTTGACAAAGTAGTTAACATTAAGGAGTCCAAGAATCATCCATTAGAACAAGTCCATAGGTATCTTAACCAAAGGACTTTAAGATCACAGGCCAAAATCATAGTAATTTCTTTTGTTTTATTTCTACCATAGAACCCAAAAATGTCAATGAAGTATTAGGAGATGAAAGTTAGGTTATAGCTATGCAAGAAGAGTTAAATCAATTTGTAGCTAATGATGTTTAGGATTTAGTTCCTCTACCCATGAGTCAAACCATCATAGAAACAAAATGGGTCTATAGAAATAAATTAGACAAAAATGGTATAGTATCTAGGAATAAGGCTAGATTAGTGGCACAAGGATATAATCAACAAGAAGGTATAGATTATGATGAAACATACGCTCCGGTAGCTAGGTTAGAGTCTATTAGAATACTTCTTGCTATTGCTTGTGCAAATGACTTCAAATTATACCAAATGGACATAAAAAAGTGCTTTTCTAAATGGTTTTATAAATGAAGAGGTTTACGTTGCTCAACCTTTGGGTTTTATCGATTTTGAAAAACCTAATCATGCGTATAAACTCAAAAAGGCTTTGTATGGTCTTAAGCAACCGCCGAAGGCTTGGTATGATAGAGTAAAAGCATTTTTACTAAAACACGAGTATTCCATGGGAATGGTTGATAATACTCTTTTCACAAAGAAATTTAAATCACATCTCATCATTGTTTAAATATACGTCGACGACATTATATTTGGATCCACGTGTCAAAACTTGTGTGATGATTTTGAAAAAATCATGCATGATGAGTTTGAAATGAGTATGATGGAGGAGTAGAACTTCTTCTTAGGGTCTTCAAATAAAACAAATGGAAGACGGGATATTCTTCAGTCAATCCAAGTACATCAAGGAAATGTTAAAGAAGTTCGGGTTGGAAGACTCCAAACCAACCAAGATGCCGATGTCGACGGAGATCAAGCTCACTAAGGACGATGAAGCCGACTCCGTGGATAGCTCTAAATATCGAGGTATGATTGGTAGTTTACTTTATTTAACCGCAAGTAGGCCTGATATTATGTTTAGTGTTTGCTTATGTGCTCGTTTCCAAGAAAATCCTAAAACTACCCAGATCAGGCTCGACGACCGGGAGAAGCAAAAGAAATCGGATTTTGGCGAAAGCCGTTAAGCGTATATTTAGGTATATTAGGGAAACTATCCACTTAGGATTATGGTATTCGAAAGGAACCGGAATAGAAACTATAGTTTATGCCGACTCTGACCACGCGGGTGACTACGTTGATTGAAAAAGCACTAGCGGCGTTTGTATGTTCATGGGATGTTGTTTAACATCTTGGTTCGCTAAGAAACAAACGGGCCTTGCTATCTCTACGACCGAAGCCGAATACGTCTCACCGAAAAGGCATGTCAACAAGCACTATGGATGAAACAAGCTCTCATCGACTACGACATACGCCTCGACGACGTTCCGATTATGTGCGACAACAAAGGCGCAATCGATTTGAGTAGAAACCCCATACAACACTCTAGAACTAAACATATAGAAATACGTCATCACTTTCTTCACGACGATGTCCAGAAGGGCAACATTTCTATTGAGAAAGTTGCATCCGAAGATAACATAGCCGACATATTAACTAAACCCTTAAAACGTGACGTATTTAATTATTTAAGATAGGTTAGGAAATGATGGAAACTCTTCTATGGATAGTGATCTCCATCCACACAAAAATAATCGTAAGCGGAGATCTAATGAAGTAATTAATCATTATTCAAAATATATTAATTCTCATTACATGTTCCAATTACAAACTTCCGACCATGAACATAATCGAGATTAGAGTTTTACCGATGTAATAAAGGAAAAATATCCAATAAATGACCATAGATATTTTCAAAATCTACATGTATGGTCAATACATGAAAACTATGATATTCGAGTGAAAAAACGAAAAAGATCAATCATCGATATTACAATCACACATGTGTGACGATTTTTGTTGAGTCTAAATGATCATGAATGATTGTGTTAATTAGTCATATGGTCAATACATGTAAAAGTTAAACACACTCCTGAGTAGGATCGACTACGTGAATTCCATCAGGAAATTCATGACAAGTTGCATAATTCACTCAAAACTTGGACGCTGACTCCGAAAATTGAATCACACACCCCTAATAATATATATATCATGCTCCAATTTCCAAAAACATAACACCATATTGCTTCCGCAACGTTTTAAATTTCATTTCAAATCTTGTAAGACTTACCCATTTTTAATAAATACAACGAGTTATGATTTTCAAAATGTCAATTAGTGATCGTTCCCTTGATCTTATGTGATGTATATTATGACGTCACGCCCTCGGACATGTATTCCGTCCAGGCCCCGTTTGGGGGTGTGACATCTAAAACCCTTAAATAAAAATTACAAAAATCGGTAATTGGAGCAATTAAACACAAAGATCATCAACAAATCATCAACTATAATCAACAATTGTAAGTGATTTCATTTTATTTTCTTTTTAATTTTGAGTCTAGGGTTATGATTTTGCACCAAACCAAACAATTTGGGAATTTTGATTTTTCTTACAATTTTTGCACAATTAGGACTAAGAGATAGTAATGTATAACTATTATGATTCCTATAGACATTAAGATTACATAATTGAAGGAGTTAGTGAAAATAAATTTTCGCCAAAACCTCAAATTGTAATTTTTGAATAAAAACCTCACGTCCAGGAATTTGTTTTCAAAACAAGTGTTGTTTAACTACATTGTTAATACAACGCAAAAATGTTTTTCTTCATGCATTAAGTCTCATGAATGTTCATAACAAAATGTATAATTCATATGCATTTTTCGTTTCATCCGACTAGAGCAATATCAAACATAGGTCGTGCGTTAAGGTTTGCTTAGTACTAGTATTATTACTTTTTTTAGTCAAGCAAACTGCGCATCCACATCTCGTCCATATAGACACACACTTAGAAATCGTATCATATTTTATTTATGACATTTTCTCATTGAAATCACTATAAACCACGTAGGTACCAAAATGCCAAGCGAATATCAACAAGATTATAATAAAGCACTTGCTTATGCTCCAAAAATTTGCAATGATCCTAACATGACCGAACAACTTAGGGATATCTATAGAGCCTTAGAAAGTAGGTATGTTCATGAAGGAAGAACCATTGACCAATCCTTCTATAGAGACCTAACCGATGAGTCCGTAACTAAGTTCGCCTATATAGGCTTTGATTGCTTACTCTCTTTAAATGAGTAAATTTGTCCTAGGTTTATCATGGAATTCTACAAACCCCTTCAACTTGATAGAAATCTCAATAACAATCACTTTCATATTCAATTCGTAATCAAAAACCGTCCTTTCAATCTCTCACTTGAGAAATTTGCTGAGCTTACCTCACTTCCCAATCAAGGCATTTGTCTTTACTCCAATGCTTGGGGTCTTGATGAACTTGAGAAAAATATTAAGCAAGTTCCACCCTACAACTCAACCCTACCCGCTTTTGATGACATCAGAAACTTAATCCATCGAAGAACCATTCATGAAAAGTAACCAAAGGGAGGAGAAACCATTCACAAATTACCAAACCAAATTGAGACAGATAAACTTTTCTCACACCTCCGACCTTGTGAACTTGTCATTAGGGAGAATGTCTATTCGGCCATAGGAAACAAAGACCACACTCAAGCAATTATTGCTTTGATGTTGTATTGCCTAGAGAACGAACAACCCTTCAATCTTACTTACTTCATCATTAGGAGGATGTATTACTTTAGAGACCGAAGAGACAAAGTTCTACCTTATGGCATGATCTTAACTTATCTCTTTAAGAATCTTAAAGAAAACATGGTAGATCACCCATTTGATGAACTCTATATTCTTGTCCCTAGGAAAATATCATCCCTTAAGGCAAAACAACCCAAAAAGCCTCCTCCCAAAAGAACTAGGAATGTAGGAAAGTCTAAACGTGCCCAATTAACAACTTCATCCTTATCCGACTCACCACCTTTGGTTAATGAAGACTTACCTAGCACTAAGCTTCCCCCTAGGTCTTATAGTAGATCCCTTCCTAATCGTATAAACATGTCTCAAGACCAATGGGAGACAAGAAGGATGTTCAAGAACTTGGCTAGAGCGTTGCACAAATTTGCAAAGATGTTAAAGAAAGGATGCCGTTGAAGGGAGTTTTGTTTATGAAACAATTTACGTGTTTAATTATCGTATGTTTAAATTATTGACTTGTCTTCCTGGATTTGTATGCTTAAACTAGATGTTACAACTCCGTACTCAGTTTATTTAGCTATGTCTGATGGATATTTTAGCATGTTAATGCTATTTGGTAGTAAATTGTGATGCTTATATGCTAGTTTGTTAGAATTTTGGATGCAAAAATGCAATTCTGGTCATATTTTAGGATGACACGGATCTACGGATCCACCATATGGTAGATCCGTCTAAGGTTTAGGTAGATCCGTGCATCACCAGGTCAGGCGCTAAAATTTGAATTTTCTTGATTTTTAACTTTTTCCAGTTTATCTTATAATCATGCTATATGATACTATATGAGATTTTAAACCTTAGGATAATTCATGTTTTCCATATAATCCAAGAAATATTATACAAAACACTTCACCACTTTCACCATATAATCATCACCCTCAAACACCATTTGCTTTACATTTATCATAATTCTCATATACAAACCTCACTAGCTCATCACCATGACTAGTTCATCCAAAACAAATTCACCACATTTCAAGAGAAGAACCTCACATTGGGTAGTCAAGACACCAACCTATGTCAATCTTGATTCCTCAAGTGAGGAACACCAAAATGAGAAAACTCCATCACCACCTCCTAGAAAGAAATCCCTTTCACCACCACAAGCTCCATCCAAATCCATCTCTAGCAAGAGTACACACTAAACCTCATCATCATCTCTAAGTGAATCTCCGACACAACTCATGTTGTACCTCCACTCAAACTTTGTTTTGTCATCCCACTAAAACTTGAACCTCAAGAACTTATACCACTAGCCTCATCACCAAATAACCCTTATGTGTCAACTATGGACAATTGGCCACAAGGTCCTTCCGATCCATCTCCACCACCACGTATCACACGACCATCACCCGGGTTCCCACATCCACCACCAGGTTTTGAGCAACTACCATCAACTCAACCATTGTTTGTTAACATTAACAACAATACACCTCACCTCCACAACAATGCACCTACACTTGAAAACATTCACCATCCACCACCAAATATTAGAAATCAAGATTTTCCCAACCTTCCAAACATCTTGATTTTGTTCATTCTCCACAACATGTTTTGCCAATGTTGTCGCACCACAAGGCATGAGATCTAAATGCTCTAAAACCGTGTCAACTACATGTTCTCATACATTCGACACTACCTCAGCTCTTCATCAAACCCACCATACTTCCGGCATTAGTTGCATGGAAATTTCACCTCACCCTTCAGATTATATGGGAAAATGATATTTATCCCAAGATTTAGGATCTTTAGTTGTTTTTTTGTACATTATTTTTCTTTATGTCTAATAGGCTTAAAAAGCCAAATTTTATGTTAATTTCCCTTATAATGGATTTAACATTATAGAAATTGTTGTGGTGATTCTTGATTGCATATTATGATATATGTGCTTATGTTGTTGCCATATATATATTTGCTTGTCTACTAACTTTGTTTTGTAGCACGCATCCATAGCTCGATTCCTTGGTGCCCCAAGCGAGGGGGAGCATACACCAAGGGGGAGAACTTGTAATAT
The DNA here is from genome assembly GCA_026074375.1 of Tanacetum coccineum. Classification (NCBI taxonomy): domain Eukaryota; kingdom Viridiplantae; phylum Streptophyta; class Magnoliopsida; order Asterales; family Asteraceae; genus Tanacetum; species Tanacetum coccineum. Next base: position 38,102 of record BQNB010006392.1, on the reverse strand, counting down.
AGTCTTTATTTTTTACTTTGCATTCGTCACTAAGTCACTTAGCATTCGTCAAAAAAGACTTGCAAGGAACGCCTCTACAAACACTTTTTGCTTTGACAAAAAAGGGGAGAAGAGATGTAAACTCAACCACTAAATACTTATTTATTAACTTTTAAATACACATAAGTTTATATTTTGTCATCATTAAAAGAGGGAGATTGTTAATACAAATATTCGCGTAAAAACGATATTTATATTTAATGATCTTCATGTTTTGATAATAACAAATATAATGCCATACTATGTAAAAGTTTACGTAAACAAGTTATTTAGTCAAAAGTTATAAACATAGTTAATGATCAAAGAAAAATATTATCATTTGTATAAACCTTTTCTAATCAAATGATTTAGATAAACACATGATTAATTATAAGCTAGTTATGTTAATCATTTAAGACAAAATAGGATTAATCATAAGTGAAAATAATCTTTCTAAATCTTTCTAAATCTTTTCAAATCTTCCCAAATCTAGAAGATCTTTTCTTATTAATGATAAGAAATATTTTACTTCTAGAAGAATCTAATAAACTAGATTTATAAGTACAAAACAATATTTGGTTAAGATTTGGGGTTAATCATAAAAAGACAAAAGTTGTCCCTGCTACACCCAACGGATCCAACAAAACCAAAGGACGGATCCAGGATTAGGTGGATCCGTGCGACAACTGGTTGGGGCAGATTTTGAATTTCAAATGTTGCCTATAAATAGCAACCTTAATTCTTCATTTTAGACAACTCTTCATAAATATTTTTTCTCTTTAGCTTTTATCATTTTCATATTCTTTGATCATTATACTTGTTTCATAATCCATTACAAGTGATCAACTCATTCCACTCTTTAGTGAAGAACATTAACGAAAACATGAAGCTTCAAGTGTTATTAGTTTAGTTGTGTCATCACGGTTGTGATAATCATTTATCTTGTATCTCTTGTGTTGTGTGTTGTGTGTATCATATGTGTATGATAGGTTAGTATTTAGGCCACAAAATACATAGTGTGTTAGATTGGTTCTATCTCGAAGTAGAACTCGATATTTAGCTTAGTACCGGAAAAAGTGTAAGCGACGTGTACGGTTTTCTCCGCCTAAAGGGAGCTTGTTGACATAGTGAAGAAAACTCTCAAGTTGGGTACTTGAGGAGTGGAGTAGGGCGAAGAGGAGCTTTGTAGCCGAACCACTATAAAACATTATGTCATCGGTTTGATCTTTCCTATCCTTTCTTTTTTATACTTCGTAGATTACTTATTTACTTATTGCTTTGCTATCATATACACTTGTGTATATCTCTTGAATTCACATAAGTTGACAATCTAAGTTTTATTTATAAAATGGTAAAAACTATTCAACCTCCCCCCCCCCCCCCTTTCTAGTTTCCACAGTAAATAAATAAGAATTTAAGAATTAAGAATTCTAGGAATAAGAATTTATGAAATAAGAATTAATGAAATAAGAATCAAACAAAATAAGAATTAATGAATTTAAAATTAATGAAATGAGAATTTAGAAATAAGAATTAAAGAAGTACAAATTTAAGAAATAAGAAATAAAGAAGTAAGAATTAAGAAGTAAGAAGTAAGGAAATAAGAATTTAAGAAATAAGAAATAAAGACATAAGAATTTAATTATGCTTCGGCTATTTACCCGATCCTCAAGTTATTTAGATAAAACGGTCTCGATATAAATGTTATCAATGTTTTACATGTCTACATTAAATAATAGAAGTTTTCATCAAATTTATATTTTTTGTCTTTTAGTCGGATATTAAAATAATAATATTTTATTATTTCGTCTTTTGTCGGATTTTAAAGAAAGTAAGTCTTAGTGAAAATATTTCTAAGTATAATGTTTTCTATAAAATTTTGGCATGACCCGTTTGCTTGTAAACGTTTTTCAAGGTTTTAAACCTCATTTTCAACATTTTTCCTCAAAAATCAATTCTCGACAAAGTGTCAAAACCCACGTTTTATCAAAACACATTTTCTAAACGACATTTTAAACTACCCTAGGTTTATATAAGTATGAAGCGATTAACACCCGTTTTATATATTTAAGTTTACTAGTTTTTTACTTATTGGGCCATAAGTCAATATAAGTCCAAATTCCACTAGTCACAACTTAGCACATTTGTTTAGTCCGTTATTCCATTTAAAAGGTCAAATTTTAGTCCATTAGTTATTGGGCTTTATAGTCCATTAGTAGTTTTGCAAGTATATAGCCCATGATTAGCCTGATTGTGCATAGCCGATAGTTTTATAAACCTTATTGGGCTTTTCGGCCCAATAAGCCCAAAATAAATATTCTAAGATACAAAAAGCAAAAAATAGTTCAATAAGCAATAGGTTAAGTAAATAAGCATTTGACCATCAAAATAAGTTAAATCAGTAAGCCGAAAATAAGCCGAGATGTCATTGGGCCCTTGTTGGGCCGTTTGACACGTACAAGCCCAACAATCGATTTGAAAATATAATAAGCCGAAAACACCAATATAAACAATATACTTATCTATACAATTAATAAGATAGTATGAGAAAATAATGCAAGACAAGAGATAAGAGTAAGAACAATCAAACCACAACGCGAGGATTTATAGTGGTTCGGTAACGAAGCACCTCTTCGCCCTACTCCACTCCCCGAGCACCAAACTCGAGAGTTTTCTTCACTATGTCAACAAGCTCCCTTATGGCGGAGAAAACCGTACACAACGTTGCTTACACCAATTTATGACACAAAGCTAAATGTCGAGTTCTAATCTTAGCTAGAACCAATCTATCACAACACGACTTCACTACTTGTTCACGACTTCACAACTTCACGACTTCTTCACAACTTCAAGACTTCTTCACAACTTCAAGACTTCACTTCACCACACTACTTATATCACAACTATCTATCACTACTTGGTAAGATCACCACGATCTAACTATACTTACAAAGATCGCCAAGATCTAGCTACTACACACAAATACAAGATATACAATTGATTTACAAATATGTGATATGAATGCAACAAGGTTGCAATACACACTAAGGTGTAATACTTCTTCACTTGATGATGGAAGTATTCTTCTCTTGCACTTGAGGAATTAAGCTTGGATCACTTGGAAACAAAGCTTTATGATTAAATGATCAAAGGATTTTAGAGAGGATATGTGGGCTGTTTTGAGCAGAAAGAATGAGTGCAAAAGGTGAGAAAATAGTGGGGAAAAGTCCAGTATTTATAGGACAAACTGGAGGAGCGTCAGTCTATGGGCGGTCCCCTTAAATAGGTGGGCGGTCCCCTTAAAATTAAGGGGGCCGCCCGTGTATTTAAGGGGGCCGCCCTAGACTAGGGGCTCCCCAGTTTGTCTTTTGTGTAGGGGGAATTTTCTTTTCTGACCTTTCTCTAGCCCTTTTAGGTCCCGAAAATTTGAATTTCAAAATGTTTATTTTGAATAAAATATTTCTTTTAATTGTAGAAAATGTTTTGTAATGTTTATAAAAATGTTTACAACATTTTATAAAAGTGTGAGGTTGAATAAAAATTTCCTTTGATCATAAAATGCATTAAGCATTTATTTATTCATACTTTAAGTGATGTAATTTGTTGAATATGAGAACTGTTCGAATTATATTGTTACAGTATTGATTTAATTAGTGATTTATACAAACATTTCGAAATTATATAGTTACCATTATTTTCTCACGCTTCTTATATAATACTTGTTAATAGTAATTATATAATGCGACTTATTCGTTGGTTGTTTGTCTCTATTATATAATTCATCATATGAATTAAAAAATTGTTTCTTTTTTATATTAATATATATACCCAAAACCCTAATTATTATCCCTAAAATGATTTTTGATGGTCAAAACCTCTTAATTACAGATTATTTACAATAACCTAATCCATCCTTAATTATCGTCACATTAATAAAAATTAATTGTATAGAAAAAGGATTAAGAAAACAATACCTTTAAGCTTGAAAATCAAAACCTTAATTTTTTTTGGGATTTTCTTCTTTTTTGAGTTGTTCGACCGGCCAAGGGAAGGAGAGGAAAAATCACAGTGATTTGGTTTAGGTTTGATTTGTATTTATAGGCCTTAAAAGATAATTACCAAAAACAAGTTATAATCTAATTAGGATATCTTTTCCTTTTTCTTTTCTTTTACTAAAATTCATTTTTTTCTATTATATAATTTTTTGTATTTTATTATTATTTACAACTTTAATACCTATATTTTTTTATTCTAGGTTAAAACCTTTGCTTATTTCGCAAAACTTTAAACTTTCTAACTAAATTTCTAATAAACCTTCATTTCCAATTATTTCTAAAAATATAAAGTATTCTAAAATCACTAAAATACTAACATAATATATATAATATGTATTATATATATATATATAGTACGTACACAAAAAATTACGTACACGACATTTGAAACTACACAAAGCTTCCAAATAATCTCATTTCCATTCAATCTCATTTCAACTAGTACCATGATTCATCAATCATGTACTTCAATCTCATACACATATCTCTCACAAAACACATAAAACACATAAAGAACACACATAAATGCTTCAAATAAATTCTAAACAAACTGACCAACCGACTCAAACCACGGTTGTCACAGTATCCCCTCCTTTACGAAATCTCGTCCCGAGATTTAACCAAAAGGTTCAACTCTATTATTACCAAACAAATAATCGAGGATAGTTATCTTTCAAGTAGTCCTCCCATACCCATGTTAACTCAAAGTTACGCTTTAAATTCCAACTAACTTTAACTATTGTAATCTTACTGCTAATAACTTCGCTTACCCACACAAATATACAAATAGCAACATAACAAATATAAACGAACAGAAACATCCAACTACATGAACCTCGCCCATCCTTGAGGAAATTCCTCAAAAACCTTAAGTTGTGTAACATCGTGATTCATATCTTAATCTCGCAACTCATCAAACAAGAACTGTTTTGAAATTAAGATATGAGTTGATACAAGCTTAACGTCCTAAAAAAATTCATCGCGATTTCAGGTTTACTCGTAATTTTAACACCAGTCAAATAACTCCCGATACTCAGCTCATCGGACAATCTTAATCGATAAGCTACAGGGCCAATCCTTTTAAAAATCTCAAATTGTCCTATATACCTAGGTGGTAACTCACCTTTCTTATCAAAACGTACTACACCTTTCCAAGGTGAGACTTTCATCATAACATGATCATAAATACTAAACCCTAAAAGTTTCAATCTCTACTACCAACTTAACTCTCTTGACGATCTTTGGCTTCCTAGGCCTTTCCTTAATCACGACTACCTTAGTTGTCTCTTGCTCCAACTCAAGTCTAATCATCTTACTTTCTCTAATCTCAACCTATAAAACAGGCGACCTACCTCTTCTTCCATACAATACCTCCAATGAAAACACCTCGAATACTCGAATGATAACTATCTTTGTAGGAAAACTCACCTCACGAAAAGTGAGTATCCCAACTACCACCAAATTTCTCACACAAGCTCTAAACATATTTTCCAATGTTCAAAAAGTACGCTCACTCTGACCATTAGTCTATGGATAGTAGGCAGTACTCATATCTACTCGTGTTCCTAACGACTTCCGCATCCCTTTCTAAAACCTCAATATACATTCCATCTTTATCAAGAATGCTCGACATGTGCACTCCATGTCTTGCAACTGTCTCATCTACATACAACCTTGCCAACTACTCCATCTTATATTCTTTTCGTATTGCTAGAAAATAGGATAACTTAGTCAGTCTATCGACTATCACCCAAATCGCATCGCATCCACTACTCGATCTTGATAACTTAGATTTACTATCCATAGTTAATCTTTCCTTTTCCACTTCCAATCGGGTATCTCAGGTTGTAGTAACAACCTGAAGACCTTTGATGCTCATCTTCTACTTCCAATCGCGCTTAATACTTACTAACACCACCAGCTATATCCTTCCTCATACTCGGCCACCAATTCGTATACCTAAGATCATATTACATCTTACTCACTCCAGGACGAACAGAATACTTCGTCGCATGCGCCTCCTCCATAATCAAAGTCCTTACATCGCCTACCATAAGAATCCAAATTCTATCAAAAAATTATAACCCACCACCATCTCTTTTCTCCATTTGTTAGTCCAAGCCACGCAACATCTCTGTTGACGCGTTCTCTGCTTTGGACGTCTCAACCTATACCACTAACATCTTCTCTCTAATCTCAGCTTGGATCGTCATACATATATCTCAAACTCGTCTTGGCTTCACTCCTCCTTTCCTACTCCATGCATCAACAACTACGTCCGCCCTTTCCCACATGGTACTTGGTCTCGCAATAACAACCCCTAAATAACTCCATCCATCGTCTCTGCCTCAGGTTCAATCCTTCTGATTGAAAATGTGTCATAAATACATAAAGGTGTTAAAACGATTATTATTTATAAATGAGGGAAGTGCAAAAATCATCCCTGTGGTTTCTCAAAAAACTGTCTCACGTCCCTCGTTAAAAATTTGCCCAAAACACATCCCTCCGTCAATGTTTTGAGGCACGATACATCCCTTGGACTAACGGTGCAAATTTTTTTGAGGCACGGTACATCCCTGAGGACTAACGGTGCAATTTTTTTCCGTTAAGTATTAACGAGGGTCTAAAAGGAGGGTATTGTTGTCTTTTTGCTGCCACAGGGATGTATCGTTACCTTTGTCTTAAAAAAAATTTTTAGTTTTTGTTTGTTTTTTAATTTTGTTTAAAAAAATAACTTTTTTACATTATTATTCGTAAAAATATTTAAGATTTTTTTACAAAATTTTTTTAAAGAAAAAAATCGCACTTTTTAAAATCTTAATTTTTTGAAAAAAATTTAAATTTTTTTCGTACTTTTTAAAGTTTAAAAAATTTAATTTTTTACGTTATTATTCGTGAAAAAATTATATTCTTTTTACAAAACTTAAAAAAAAATTCGTACTTTTTAAAATCTTAGTTTTGTAAAAAAAATTTAAAATTTCGTATTTTTTAAAATATTAGTTTTTAAAAAGTTTTGTAAAAAAAGTGCGAAATTTTTTAAATTTTTTTAAAACTTTTTAAAAATAATCTAACCGAAATCGTACTTTTAAAAACTTTTTAATTTTTTTTACAAAACTTTTTAAAATTTTATAAAAACTTTGCACTTTTTAAAAAAAAATTGTACTTTTTAAAAACTGAGATTTTAAAAATTACGAAATTAATTTTTTTTTAAAAGTTTTGTAAACAAAATTTAAAATTTTCCACAAATAATAAAGTAAAAAATTAAATTTTTAAAAATTTAAGAAGTACGAAAAAGGTTTAAATTTTTTTCAAAAAATTAAGTTTTAAAAAGGTGCGATTTTTTTTAAAAGAAAAAATGTAAAAAAATCTTAAATATTTTTACGAATAATAATGTAAAAAAGTTATTTTTTTAAACAAGATTAAAAAACAAACAAAAACTGAAAAAATATTTTTTTTAAACACAGGGTTCACAATACATCCCTGTGGCAGCAAAAAGATAACAATACCCTCCTTTTAGACCCTCGTTAATACTTAACGGAAAAAAATTGCACCGTTAGTCCAAAGGATGTATCGTGCCTCAAAACATTGACGGAGGGATGTGTTTTGGGCTAATTTTTAACGAGGGACGTGAGACAGTTTTTTGAAAAACCACAAGGATGATTTTTGCACTTCCCTCTTTATAAATAATCAATTGTTGGACAAGTATACTATTTTTACAAATACAAATACATGGACATTTATTTTACAAAGTAAAATCGTTTAATTTTATAAATTAAACAAACATGTTTAGGTGGTGATGTAACTATATAGATTTATATGTTGTGTTAGTTATTTAAATTACGTAGTACTCATACGACCTATAATTAATTAGGTTGCATTCGGACTATCCGTGACGTTTCACTCATTTGATTTGTATAATCAAAGTTCATTCAGTAAGGTGAGTTTATAGCCCCACGTCTTACTTGTTTTACATATACTTTTGGGGTGAGAACATGCTTGTTTACAAATTCATTTACATGGTTAATTCAAACTCATTAAATGTTCATTTATAACTCGTTTTCAAATTAATTTACATACTCATTTACATATCCCACGATGAGATACAATACTTGATTTCATTTTTGGTCGTAAACACATACTTGACTTTCACTCAAATGATTACGGATTAGCTTAAGCGGATTGATCTGTTAACTACAAGTTGGTAGACGTGAATGTTATAAAATAGATCTATTCGGGTATGACAGCCCTGTTCGGGTGATTAGCTATCACTGGTGTCAATATTACTGAGCCAACAAACGGTATATCATGTCGGAGCAAAGAACGACATTTACATGAACATGAACATTTATGGTGCCTTGAATAAAGTGGCATACAAGTCTGAGCCTCAGTTTCATGAACTTAGAGTAATCGTAATCACTCATTTGGCAATATATACTTGAAACATTTTGTGATATTTTCAATTATCATGCATACTTTGAACAATTGTGGCCAACTTTCATACGTACATTTTTGTGACTATTGTATAGGTTACAATGGTCATACACACTTTGCAAATCTTTGGTTCAACATTTATACTTAAACAAACCTATAAACTCACCAACTTTATGTTGACACTTTTAAGCATGTTTTTCTCAAGTGAATTAGATGCTTGGCTTACTTGATGTGCATTAGAGTCTAAACAATACAAGATTACTTTTCAAATGAACTATAGAAGGCCGTTCGTCCTCTAGCGTCGTGCTAAAGTACTCATGTAGTAACCATCCCACGGACCATATTTTCGCCTGCGCCCTTAATTGGGAGTGTAACATTTCTTGTCTTCTAAAAATTCGACTTTTTGTGTAATGTAAATCGTAAATATGATCAAGCACACCTAAAACTCGTTTTTAGGTATTCTATTTATAGTGTCTGGAATTTTTTTGATACGCCGTATCGGTCGAGGTCAATACGGCGTATTGGGAGTTTTCTTGGAGTTAGGACCACGTTCAATATCTTCACAAAGTACTCCATAATTACTGCAAATCTTAAATATAAACGATTAAGTACCAATACTCGCAATAATTATACAAAAATGGGTAATTTATATGGGATAAATAATGCTATAAAACTGACATTGTTTGATGTCATCAAAAATCTCCCCACTTGAATTTTACTTGTCCTCAAAGTAGACTTTAGAAAATTTATGAAAATGTATCCCAACCGTAGTTAAAGATTTTTCCTTTAAGCATTTATTCATTCAATTACTAGTACACAACCAAACACCTCACAAAATAGGAATATAAAATCACTCAAATCACTCGACTAATCTATGTGGTAACATATAACTAATTCACTCAATTGGTCGATCGTGATGAGTATTCTATCATAGGCTTGGCAAGGATACACATCTCCACCACTAAAGCTAAGGACTAACAAGTTTATAAAGGTACACTGGGTATTTTGAAGGTTTAAGGGTTTGATCACTCTTTCTAATCTCTATCGATACCAATATTCCAGAAAAGGCGACAAACCACACATACACATCCATAACGATGGAATAGACACACATGGTTGCATTCATTCCTTAACTCGAATAAGCTAAAAGAAGAAGACAGTAGTCTTTACCAAAAGTCGTAAACCAACAAGGGAGATAAACCACATATACACATCCATAACGACAGAATAAACATACATGATTGCATTCAATTCCCTCACTTGAGTAAAACCAAGGGTTAGGATGAAGAGTGATATAGGGTGTGGATCTTCTAATCCTTCACCAATAGTAATAAACCAACAAGGCGGACAAAATCACACATACATGGCCGTAACGACAGAATAGACATATGTGATTGCTCGCATCCTCATTCGAGTAAGTACGAATGTGTAAGATAAGGAAAGGAAAAATAGTTTGTTTGCTAAATAAAAAGGAACAAAACACATAAATTGAGTCCAACAAATAAGGTTACGACAGCGTTGCTAGAGACTTTTTCCCTCCCGACCATGTCCCATGATTAAGACACAAATCTGACTACTCATTTTAGAGTGGACACGAATAGGCTTGAAAAGCGTCTTGATCAAAGATAAATGAAAACAACCCTTAGTTGGCGTTTCCATAACGGTCAACTCCCAATCGTCCATAATGTACATAGTTTACAAAAATTAGTGGTGATATCTACCACTTTATACAAAACTTTACATCGTTGATTTATAACACGTATCAACGAATAATCGATCCTTCAAATAATAACATCGGTTTAAGCTTAAGTGAGCCGATTATCAATCCTCCAAACTTCACTCTCTTTTTTGTTGCAATTTTCTAATTTTTTCGATTATTTTTGAACAAAAATATAAACATACTATGAATTTCGGTGTAATTTCACCATCTTTACGATCTTAATAAATCTGGATAATTTATCCATAATCCTCCATACTTCAGATATATAAAAGTAACTATGAAAGTAGCAAAACATATTGAAAAACTACTACTTTTACATTCCTATTGCATTGAGCAATTTATCGACCTAACCATGAGATGAAAAATCAACTTGTGCCCAATTGCATTGTGCAATTTTACCGATCATACCAGAGATAGAAAATTTCCATTGCAATACAGAAAATACAATACTTTACACAAAAGCAACTAGCAACTGATTAAAGACTTAATCTAATAGGGTAGGCTAAGGTGTAAAGGTGTAACGAAACAAACATTTAGTGTGAAAAAGACAAGAATGGATTAACATGTTTTTCTAGGGGAATTTTACTCTAAAAATAAGAGTAAACAAATGGTTTATACGGGGGTTAACTAACCAGTGTGGTTAGTTAATATCGCAACATATAGGCTTTTTGGGTGTATTCCTAGAAATTTACCAGTTTAGACAAGTTACTCCATCTATTTAAAATATTACTTATTATTCTGGTCTCGAATAGATATACCAAGCCAAGTTCTAAAGTCTACAACATCACCAGTACACTCATAAATTTGTGGAATTTTGGTAAACATTTGGAAACGGAATATCTAACAAGGGTTATGTGTGCAGGTTACGTAACTAATAATTTCATAAAAGTATGCTCTAAATTTTGTTTTTTTTAAATTTAGGCATAATTTAAGCATTTTATTGTGAAAATATGGATAATTAAGCGTTCTAATTCTCCTCCCCTCACTTGAAGTATACAACGCCCTCGTAGTATAAATATAACATTAAAAACGGAAAATAAAAAGAATTAGAACGAGAAACTCCTCTAGGATTTGCTTGGTATGATCCTTCATGTGCATTTATGAGCAAGATTGTGTGTTGTTAATGAGGGACTGAAGCCTAGCATGACTACAACACACAGAATTCCAGAATATAAATACTCCACCAAAATTGTTTTCTTCTTTTTGGTAAGGTCCTGTATAAAATATAGGAAAAACAATACAATTCTATCTCGATACTCGATGGTTAGAAAAATAAAAACAAAAACACGAACTGTACAGGCAGTCAATACGCCGTATCCCAAAACTATGATACGCCATATTAAGACCTACAAAAAGTATCTGATGTAAGGGTCAGATTGCCAAATACGTCGTATCATATAATGAATACGCCATATAGACAATCTGACAATAATGTTTAAGAAAGCAGAAAAAGAAAGATAAAGGACTGGATAACTTCTAGACATTTAATACGCCATATCCCTTGAGGTTGGATACGCCATATAGAAAGTTTGAGAAGACAGACTCAATAAAATAAAGAAATACATTACGGGTTTGTGCTCCGAAAACTCTTTGTTTACAACAAAGTCTTTAAGTTAAACTTTTCTTTAGTTCTTCACTCCAACTCATGCATGCTAATGTGACCGCGTATTATCCTTTCCACAATCTTCTCGTCTCGAATAAATTCGAGTCCAAGGTCCAAGATCCCTTTGGAAAGACCCTTCAGCTTTTGGTATGAGTGTGAGATTCCATTCATCTTATCTTGTTCACTTACCTTCAGTAATGGTGGGATCTTGTTGCAATGTTCGTTAGTGTTTGAATCTTGGATGTGATCTCACCATTTGATAAGTTACACCGTCATTACCATTGAAAATGGTAATTATTCTATCAAATCTTCTTGCTTCCACATACGAAGCTTTGCAAAATGGTTTTCCAACAATAACTTCTCCCATTCCTTCATATCAGTAAGCATCCATATTCTCCACAACTGCAAAATCAGTTACAACAAAAAAGTTTCCAAAAAAAATAGGTGCATTCACAAAGGTTCCTAATATATTTCTCCCATTGTATTCAACTTTGTCTTTCATTATCGAGTTATAGAACTTTTTAGACATCACATTGATAGACAAATTGGGAAAAAGTTTACGTTCACATGCTCAAATCCTATCCTGCACAAAAACTGTAAGTTGTAAGCACAATCAATATGGATCTTCCTATCAAAGTCACAATAACTAGGGTATTAATTAATTATGTTAACCATATTATTATCATTCCTAGTTTTGACTACATCAATCATGGGTTTATCAACAACCTCACCTTCCTCAATGGTGGGGCTGTCAAATCATCAACCTAATGTTATCCTAATTCTAATGGCTCAATTTAATCGTTTAAATTTGATATAGTCGCCCCATAAAGGTCTAGCAATCCTAATTTAGAGTATCAAAGTTTCTCTCATTAACCTAGCCTCCTAATCAAGTTCCATCATTTCTCTTAAACTCAGCATGTAGACCCTCTTAATTAAACTACTAGTAGGTTTAAAACTTTTAAAAGTAATTTTCTCATCCCCTACCCTCAAAGTAACCTTCTTTTAAACACATAAATCTAGCGTGGGGGTAGACAAAAATTGTCTTCCCGAGATCAAGGGCCTCTTTGACATCCTTGGGCAGATTAGAATTATGAAGTCTACGGGAAAACAAACTACCTATCCTACAAGAGGTGTTATACAAGACCGTTTTGAGGCTTCGATGGTTTCTATTAGCCAATTCGACTGTTAACTTAGTATGAGCTAATTTGCCTAGTCCTAGATTAGTGTAGGTCAAGAAAGGCATAACAATGAGGCTAGCTCCTAAGTCAGCAAGGGCTTTTTCAAAATAGACATTATTAATATAACAACGTAAAGTGAAGCTCCCTGGGTCTTTTTCCTTTTGAGGCAGGGTATCGTTGTGAAGTGTAGTCCCATATGAATAAGCTTCTAAATCTTTGAGTCTATCCGATCCATTCTCTTTATCATAGTCATAATCATACAAACTACTTGGAAAAGGAATAGTTTGTTTGCCGGGAATGGAAAATCAGCTGATGACTGTCCTGTAGGACTGAATACGCGGCGTATCGTCGGAAGTCCAATACAACGATCGTTCTAAATCAAGCATCAACAGTAGTCGAGATCGACTTGACATGATCCCTTGGGTTTATTTCGGTTGAACCAGGTAAACTTCTAAATCCCCTTTCCTGTAGTACCTTGCTCATCTACCCGATTTGAATATCTAAAGTTTTGATTGAAGCCCCTTGATTTCTAATAGCGGCATCCATGGAAGCTCGAATCTCCTTGATCAGTTGTAGTTTTCTCAATGTCCTTTTTGTTGATCGGTTATAAAAACTTTCTCATGATTTCTTCATTGATGTGTCTTCGCATCTTGATACGAAGGGTTTGCATGTTTCTTTGGTAGAATCCCGAAGTTGCTGCCCTATATTGCCCTCTTGTTGGAATGGTACACCAAATTAGTAAGATGCCTTCTTACAAGTGGTTTTTTCTTCTTCTTTTGAGTGGACTTTCATTGTGTAATTGAGATCCTTGCATAGTTTCACACCCTGACTTAGCAACAACATGTTTTATTTACTTTCTTGATTTCCCTTCCAAGGTTACTTCGTTCTCATTGTCATGGCTAGACTGTCCCACGCAGGAGGAAGGGACCTCAAAAACTTGTGATTAGCATCTTCATCTGACACACCAGCACCAAGGGCATCCAATTGTGATAGGAGTTTTTGGAACCTATCATACCCTTTCTCCAAGCTTTCCTTAGACGAGATAGTAAATGCCTCAAACTGTTGTTTCAAAACAGCTTTTTGCATTTTCTTTGAGTTCGCATTACCACCAAACCTTGTCTTAATGGCTGCCCAAATCTCTTTGGCATCATCCATGCCATGAAAACGTCTGAGATGATCTTTTGGAATAGCCATTAACAATAGTGTTCTAGCTTTTCTTTCTTTCTCCTCAGCAAACTGTTCTTCCTGTGTGGTTGAAGGAAGAACCCTGTAAACACCATCCTTACCTTTGGTGACTCGCTTCTTTGAGTTCCCATTCTGAATCACTTTCCAGACCTCATTATCTATATACTCAAGATAATGTTCCATCTCCATTGCCCACGTATCATAATCATCTTTTTGAAGGACGGGCAGTTTGATGTTTGAAAGTGTGTTTGTGGTGATTATTTGTTGTGGTTTAGCAGGAGCATCTCCTTTGTTTGATGCTGGAACAGATCCAGCCAAAGATGCATCATCATGAAGAGAAAGTTCATCATCATCATGAAGAGAAAAATCATCGTGTGCAGACATGATTATTTGATTTTGGTGGAATAAAAGGTTTTGATCTATGTTCAATCTTGTGTAAAGTCCCTTTGGTGGCTCTGATACCACTTGTAGGTCCTTATAAACAGGATCTCAATGAGCCTTAAACGACTTATAGTCCTTTGAATAAATCCAAAGATACTATGAGAGACAATAACTGAGAATACAAATATTGACGCGGAATATCAATATCTATACCAAGATGAACACAAGAACAAATACTAAAATTTGCTATTACTATTACTATTTGATTGTGAATTCTCAATCAACTCATATGTTTACAATACTATTCTATGTTCCTTTTATAGACTTAAGGAACCCTAAACGCGTTAAGAGATAATGCTTATCTCTTCCTAGATTAACGCTAATTGATAACTATTACTATAATTACAAACAGACTTAACTGTCTGACCAAACAGTATTAACTTTAATACTGTCACACTTAAGTTAATGCTGGCAGACTTAACTTGCTCTACCAGACTTAACTACTAAACTAACAGTACTAACTATTTAGCTATCAGTACTAACTATAACTAACAGACTTAACTTTAATACTAATAGTATTAAGTCTGTTTACAATATTTTCCTAACAATTCCATTATTTAACAAGTCTGTTTCTCGTATATGTAACTAATCAAGATTATCGAAAATCAATGAGAGATATCTACATGAGTTTTCGGGTACGGCCATACGCACATATGATTAATTCTACGAGGGGCCCGGTGGCATCATTCTTCAACTTTTGAAGAAACAAATTCTATATTGACTACAAATGTTAAATTATCATGTTTCAAAATCACTTCTGAAATAGCCCTTATTAGTTTTCCATTTTTTAGGATAACTTAGACTATATCAAGAAGGATTATCCACATATGCAAAACCTACTTGCATCTCACGTCTAAGGATTTTGTAAATAAAAATCACTTACAAGGTTTACTTGATAACGACGATCCATAAAGTAATTTCCTTGTGTTGTTGAAATCCAATGTTCATCTTATGAATATCATGTAAGTTTGGTGGACACATCCTTAATATCTAAAATATCATCAATCACTCATAATTGTCTTAATTTAACAATATTCCCATATTGTTAATCAACAACGGATTAATTTAGAATAATAACCATTATTATTCACGGATTTAAACATGCAAATATAGGACACAATTTAAGATAAAAATAACAAAATACCAAGTATCATTATCATAAAATAAATCGTTTAAACATCCCTTTATCCAAATACTAAACACAAATCTACATGAAACTACTAGCTAAACGAAGTCTCATGCTCTTAACATGTTGAGTAAACTTTTCTTTCGTTAAAGCCTTCGTAAAAGTTATGTTAGATTGTCATCTGTGTGAACTTTAAGAAGGTTACTTCTATGGTAGTGTTTGGCGCCCATCTGAACTCCTGGTTCGTTGGCGATAAGAAGTGCGGTTGAATTGTCGCAAAACATTTTAATTGGTTCGTTTATTGTTGGTACTATACCAAGCCTTGAAATAAACTTCCTAATCCAAACAGCTTCCATCTCTGCTTCTGAAGCAGCTATGTAATTCAACTTATGTAGTTGGCTTTGCAGTAGTACTTTACTTGGAGCTTTTCTAGTCTACTGCGCTTCCATTCAAAACGAAAACGTATCCTGTCAAAGATTTCATATCATCTATATCGATCTCAAATTCAGCATTGCAATAGCAGTCAACTCGAAGTTCAGCTTCCGGATTTCCACCATAAACCAAGAACATATCTTTAGTATTTCTTAAATACTTAAGAATATTTTTCACAGCAGTCCAGTGAAGTTCACCAGGATTCTGTTGAAACCGGCTTGTTATATTTTGCGCGAACGCAACATCAGGTCTAGTGCATCTTACAGCATACATAATGGAACCCACAGCCGAAGCATAAGGTACATTTTGCATACGCTTCACCTCTTTAGGTGTTGAAGCACCTTGTGTTTTGTTCAAGTCAAGTCTTTCTTGCATGGGGATATGACCACCTATGTTTAATTCACACTTAAGGATCTAATCAATACACTTAGCAAGCATATCTTTTTAAATATCAATTCGTTGTTAATTGCTTGCTTATTTGCTATCTATTTTTATGTAGTTAGTTTATTAATTTTTTAGTTTTAAACCCAAAAACAAAAATATTCGATATTCAAATCAATCCAACAAAATACATTTTCGTGGAGTTTCAAATTCATCCTCACGTCGTGACAACGACATCCGGAAGATAAAATATTGTTTGTCCTCAAGCAATTTTTATATCAAACGGGATACTCTCTATACTTTTACTAATTTGGTATTTTAATATATTATATATATATATTTTATATCTAATCAACGACCCAACTAGAAAACATAAAGAAATGTTTGTTCGAGCTTATTATATATTTATTGTGCTTATTTCTAGCTTATTTTTGGAAGGACAAAGCATTAAGCTTGTTTGGCTTAACAAATAAGCCCTATTAAGACTTAAATGCTTTTTTAAAGCCACACTTATAAAAAAGCTCACAACCGCGGCTTATTTTTAAGCTTATGGTTCGGCTTATTTTATTATGGCTTATTATGAGCTTGTGATAGCTTATTGATAAACCTAGAATTCATTTAGTACCTTTTTAGCTTATCGGGCTAAACTAATGAGCCTAAGATGGTTAATAATATGGTACAGCCCAATAAAGGCCCAAACCGTAGCTTAATAGCTCACAGTGGACTTTTGGGGTAAAAACTTAACTTATTGGAGAGCTTATTGATAACTTATGTCAAGTTGAGTGTTTATTTGTGTAATAGTTTGCTTAATTAGAACTTTAAAGTTTTAGATCATCTAATTAGGCTTATTGGGCCTAAAAGCCCAATAAGGATTTTAATGACTCGTTGGATTTGTTAAAAAAATGGAAAGTGATCGTATAAAGTTTGTAAATCTTAACTCGTAAATTGAAAGTGAATTAAAAGTGGTTTTTATAAAAGTCTACGACATTGGAAAAGTGTGTAAACACGAGCAAGTCATGCCAAAATTTTGTAAAAATCTTTATACTTAGAAAATACAAGAAAAACAAGAATATTAAAATGTCTTGACTAATTACTCGGGGATGGGTAAAGTGCCGAACTGCAACAACATTAAGTTTTCGTATATGTTAACAATAATATAATATAATATTATATTTATATAATTAATATAATATTATATGTACAATTAATTATAATCTAAGACTTTTCACAAAACTCGGTCACTAATGTTTTTACCCATAAACAACGTTTACCAAATAAATAATAAACGTTCGTGCATCATTCAGACTCTGTTATCGTTTCGAGTCTAAACCGAAACCCATAGTGTACCACCGTTCGTTCCGAGTGATAATACTTTTTGACGTATACTCTTTACCCTACTATTCCAAGGTGAGTTCATAGCCCCACTTTTACTTGTTTTGATTAAATGTTTTATAACTTGGGGTGAGAAACATTGCTTGCTTTTAAAACTAGACACAAGTACTATACATGAGAAATTCCCCGTTTACGTGTTGCCTAAGTAGCGTTTAGACCACTATTGCCCAAATTATCATGAACTGTTAATCACCTTTAACCGAATGGCTGGTTAAGTGAGCGCGAGTGAATAAATAGATCTATTGAGACTAATTATCCCTATCCGGGTAAGAAGCACTTACTAGTTCGAGTTTTCCAAGAACTAACGGATATATGGCATGTCGAAACCAGTTAGGTGGTCTTTGGCCGGACACCTGAAGGGAAAGCCTTATATAGCAGTGTACATGCTATATTACAGTATTAGCTTCAGTGTCATGAGCTTAGTGTAACATAAATGCCTCTTTATGTGAAGTTGTATCTCCTATAACTGTCGCATACGTTTTGATAATCTTGTGGTCCACATTAATTACGATTGAACTAAACCTATGAATTCACCAACTTTATGTTGACGATTTAAGCATGTTTTTCTCAAGTGCTTAGCATGGATGTCGTTGCTTGACTTATGTGAAGTCTATTTGCCCGGACCGGTTTACCAGAAATTTATCTATGTCTCTAAAAAACCTTGTTGAACCGTTTAAGCTATCCTCGCATTTTAACTTTTGAATCTTTTGCAATTAGAATCAAATGTAAAACTTATTAATATTTTGAATTTATGCAATGGTGTTTATTTTTAAAACGTACCCTTAGAGGTCGTTCTTTATGCTTTATACTTGAGATATTCAGTGACGTCACGCCCCCCGGACGCAAAATCAGACGGGACCCTATTTGGGGTGTAGACAGATGTATCAAGAGCCTAGTTATAGAGAAACCCTGTTATTATTAAACTAGGTCTGGTCTATAACCAGTATGTGATCCTACGTGATTATATGTGCCTTACGTGATTTTACATATACGTAATATGTATATGTACTATGTAATTAAATACTAAGTATAACTAATATTACTATAATTATATTGCATTTTTTCCCTTTTCGCGGTGCTGCATTCGATGATTTATTCATTCATTCATTCGTTCATTTACCCATTGTTCATTCTTTTCCCGCATCATGCATAGTTGGTATAAAGGATATTTATATAAAATTTTACTTGTGCAGGTCATGGCTATCTCTGTTATCTCAGTTTCATCAGATTTGTCAGAGGAGAGTGTGGGGACATCTATTAGACGAGTTATCTTGTTTGGTACTATCCCTACCATTATTCTTGACACTACACCTTCCGTGATTCCACCCACTACCTATATTGATACCATACTAATATCTACTATTTCACCTACTATACCACCATCACCAAATTATACACCCACATCCCTAGATTATACACCCGCATCACCTGATTACTCACCTGCATCTAATAAGGAGCATGATCCATCTGAGGATCCGTCATCAGATCATATACCACCACTACCAGCTACTTTACCATTTCTTTCATCGACCGATAATTCTTCAGACAGTGACACACCTGATACACCACCATCACCTACACATGGTATACAATTTACTGAGATGACCATTTCTACTCAAAGTACACCTGTAGCATCTGGTGCACTTCGCTGTCGAGTCATGATTCTTGCACCTGGGCAGCCTATTCCTCATTGTCAACAGTACTGCTACCATCTTAATGGGCCAGTACACATGATGACTGCCGAAGGAAAGGTTGGAACCATACTACTCACGTCTATGCTGTGAGACATCAGAATGACTACTCATCTTCAGACCATTTTGCTTCGGATGATTCTTCGAGAGATTCATCATCGAGTTCATCATCGAGTTCATCATCAGAGACTTCATCAGATCCTTCTTCAGATGACCTATCTGATTCTTCATCTGATCATTCATTACCAGCACCATCATTGGGTATGAGACCTAGTCATCATTTATGTTCATTAGTACTGAGTATTCCTCGTTCATCTGTTGCTATTTCCGATAGACAATCTCATGATTCTTCTTTTGCGGGTCCTTCTCGGAAGAGGAGTAGATCCCCTGTTGCATCTGTACCATTATCTTCACCTATACTTGGAGCATTGTCTTATGCACGTGCTGATCTTTTACCATCACATAAGAGGGTTAGGAGTTTTGAGTTTGCTACAGATTTAAAGAGTTGGTCGGAGGATAGTTTTGTGCCATATGTACCTAGAGAGGCTAGATTAGGAGTTGACGTTTGATGAAGAAAGTTTCCTGAATCCATCAGGTATAGATTGTCTAAATTAAAGATGGACGATGATGTTGTAAGGAGTGATGGGATTGATATTGACCCTGAGATTCAGGCAAAGATTGACGAGTGTATCGCTTATGCGGATGGTCTTAGAGTTTGAGGGATTGATGTTAGAGTTGTAGTTGAGGCTGTTAATCGAGAAGAGATCGAGACGGGTGCAAGAGGCCCGGTTAAGGTTAGAGTTGATAGAGTTACTCATCCAGTGATAGCTGATGATACCCCTGAGCCTGCTCAGGAGGGAGCTGTAGTGGTCACGTATGAGACATTGGGAGATCTGGTTTAGAGGTTTCATGATCACACTGAGGAGATTCCGATTCACTATGTTTAGGCTACTGAGAGTGTCCAGAGGGATCAGGGACACAAGATTGTAGCGATAGGACATCAGAGTGTTGATATGTTGGAGAGGATTAGAGAGTTGGAGCAGGATAATATGAGACTTAGAGACATGATGGATGTTACGAGTCAGAGAGTTGCCCGGTCTCAGTGGAGAGAGTTGCGTGTTTAGAGGGAGATGAGTCAGATTTGGTGTTGTCAGATTTTATGATCGCATGATTATTGCTAGGCTTATGATGCTTGTGCCAGGAGACACTTGGGCTACCGTTCTTAGATTATTTCTTGAGTATCCTAGTGTTGACCCGTAGCACCTAGTAGTCGCTAGTTATTAGGGATTTGTAAATCTTATATTTTGGAACCATGTTGTAACCATTAGTATTGATGATATAAAATCTAATGATTACTATTCTATGTTTGATATTTTTTAAACTAAATGATAATTTTTCTTTTGCTTGTTGCATATTGCCATTATTACTAAATCGTGGCATAATCCGAAGTTATTATGATTTTTGTATTTTCCGTGTAATAAGACTGTTATTTTTATTTCGAACCCGTTAACAATCTCCGTATCACCCATGAAATTTTCATCAGGTTGTGTATTGCTTGTTGTAGGGACAAATCCTAACACACGATTGGAGCATCAAGGACATCATGACGGAGTTTAACGAACAAATTTGACCACCGATTAGCAGGAGCGTTGGGAAGCTCAGTGATGCTAACTGAGGAACCTTGAACCCATTAAAGGAGAACGGGGGGTGAACAGGGTTGAATAACTGGAAATGGAGGAAATGGAAATGGAGGAAATGGAAATGGAGGAAATAGGAATGGAGGAGCGAATAGAAATGGTAAATGAAATGAAAGGGAGGTAAATAGCTATAAATTTGGAGATTTATGCTACTTGAGAAGTGCACAATATCAACACATGTTCAGCCCCTTACTTAATTGATCGAAGTGAGTTGTTGGGTTAACTCGTTGGTTCGAGAAGATGGAAACGGTGTTCCACATTAGCAACTGTCCAGAGAAGTACCAAGTGAAGTATGCTACGTGCACGCTTCTGAACAGTGCATTGACATGGTGGAACTCTCATAAGAGAACAATTGGGATTGAGGCCGCCTATGCCATGAGTTGGGCAGAACTTATGAAGTTGATGACAGAAGTGTACTGTCCAAGAAACGAGGTTCAGAAGATGGAGACCGAGTTGTGGAACTTGGCTGTGAAAGGAAATGACTTGACTGCTTATACCAGAAGATTTCAGGAATTGGTGCTATTGTGTACTAGAATGGTCCCAAATGAAGAGGACAAAGTTGAGAGATTCATTGGAGGGTTGCCTGACAATATTCAGGGGAATGTAATCGCTGCTGAACCCACTAAACTTCAAGATGCAATTCGCATTGCCAACAACTTAATGGATCAAAAGCTGAAGGGATATGCTAGAAGTGCTAAAAACAAGAGAAGGTTGGAGAACAACCCGAGAGACAATCGTGGGCAGCAACCAGTTTTCA
The DNA here is from genome assembly GCA_026074375.1 of Tanacetum coccineum. Classification (NCBI taxonomy): domain Eukaryota; kingdom Viridiplantae; phylum Streptophyta; class Magnoliopsida; order Asterales; family Asteraceae; genus Tanacetum; species Tanacetum coccineum. The sequence continues at coordinate 15,995 of BQNB010006392.1, read as the reverse complement.
ATCGGTAAAATGTTAGAGGCCAGAACGTGGCAAAGATCTTACATGGTTGGTGGATCAATGAGAAGATAGGGTATGTTGGATCTCTTCCCTACTACAACAAGTACAAGTTGCACCATGCAGGATAGTGTACTGTGAGATGTGAAAACTGTAAAAGAGTCGGTCATATGACTAGGGATTGTAAGGTCATGGTTACCCTAAACACCTAGAGAGCCCTAGTTGGGAATCAGCCAGGTATTGTTTGCTATGAGTGTGGAAGGCCGGGACATTTTAGGAAGGATTGTCCTAAGTTGAGGATTTCAAACTGAGGGAAACCACCTGAAACAAGAATGGAACAAAAGACGCGGAAACCAACTGACTACTGAGGCAATTAACTACAGCAAGGGCTTACGCCATTGGAGGAGGAGGAGCAAACCCACGTTGTCACGGGTACATTCCTTCTTAATAATTGTTTTGCTTCTATGTTATTCGATTCGGGTGCCGATAGGATTTTTGTGTCGTCTACCTTTAGTGCCTTGCTTGATGTTCAACATCCGTCAACTTCAACACTAGTGATGCCGAGAAAATTGCCGATGGAAGAATTTCAGAAACAAATGTTGTCCTTAGAGGCTGTACGTTAGGATTATTAGGTCATCCATTCGACATAGATCTAATGCCGATAGAACTTGGTAGTTTTGACGTCATCATCGGTATGGATTGGTTAGCGAAGTACCATGCGTTGATCATTTGTGACGAGAAGGTGGTCCGTATCCCTTATGGAGATGAAGTGTTGATAATCCGAGGTGATGATTGTGATGACGGAAGTAAGTCGAAGCTGAACATCATATCGTGTACGAAGACCCAGATGTATATACAGAAGGGATGTCCATTTTATTTAGCGCAACTTACATCCAAGAAGACTGAGGACAAGTAAGAAGAGAAGCAACTTGAGGATGTGCCGAATGTATGGGAATTTCTGAAAGTCTTTCCAGAAGACTTGCCTGGACTACCACCTGCTCGACAAGTTAAATTTCAAATCGACTTAGTCCCTGGTGTTATACCTGTAGCACGAGCCCTATACCAATTAACACCAGCTGAGATGCAAGAGTTATCCACTCAGTTGCAAGAACTTTCTAACAGAGGATTTATAAGACACCAGTTGTCCTCACCCTAGAGAGCCCGGTTTTTGTTTCAAAAAGAAAGGATGGAATCTTTTAAGATGTGTATCAATTACCGAGAACTGAACAAACTATACGTGAAGAACTGATACCCCACTTTTTGAGAAAAACAACTTGTTTTTGATCAACTCCAAGGGTCAAAGTCTACTCTAAATCGACCTGAGATCTGGTTATCACCACTCCGAGTTTCATGAGGAAGACATTCCAAAGATAGTATTTAGGACTCGCTATGGTCACTACGAGTTCCAAGTAATGCCGTTTGGCTTGACTAACGCACCGGCGGTATTCATGGATTTGATGAATCGGGTGTGCAAACTGTATCTAGATAGATTTGTGATTGTATTCATCGATGATATTTTGATCTACTCCAAGAGTAGAAAGGAACATGAAGGACACCTTAAGTTAATTTTGAAGCTACTTAAGAGGAGGAATTGTCCGCCAAGTTTCGAAAGTGCGAATTTTTTCTCTTGAAGGAGCAATTTCCGTCCCCCGTGCTTAGATAGTAAAGGCATTCACGTTGATCCCACTAATATTGAGTCTATCAAGGATTAGGCGTCACCCAAGACACCAACCGAGATTCGTCAATTTTTAGGTTTGGCCGGTTAATACCGACGATTCATCGAAGTTTCTCAAAAATCACTAGGCCTATGACAAAGTTAACTCAGAAAAGTGTGAAGTTTGATTGGGGAGAAAAGGGATGCGTATCAGCTGTTTGAAACAAAAAACTATTAGTGCGCTATTTTGGGCTTTATTTGAGGGAAGTGAAAGAACTTTATGGTATACTAATGATGCATCGCATAAAGGTTTGGGGCGCAGGTTTTGATGCAAAAGAAAGGTCATAAGCTTTCTCACCCGCCACTCAGGGTTCACAAAATAACTATACTACACACACCCTAGACTGGGTGCAGTAAATGTTTTGCCTTAAAGATGTGGAACACTATATATCAGGGCATGAAGTGTTCTTGTTCACTGATCACACATTTGCAAACACATTCTCGATCCAAAGGAGTTAACATGAGACAATGAATTCGAGTGTTTGAGTTGTTGAGCACTATGACCTGTGAATCCGATATCATCCAAGAAAGGCGAACGTGGTGGCTGATGTACTAAGACAAAAAGAAAGAAGCAAGCCGCTACGAGTTCGGGCCTTAGTTATGACTATTGGGTTAAATCTTCCTAAGCAGATTTTGAGTGCTTAATCGGAAGCCAGAAAAGAAGAGAACTTCATCAACGAATATTTGCATGGCATGATTAACAAGCTAGAACCTCGTGCTGACGAAACGTTATGTTTGAACAATCGAAGTTGGATTCCACGTTTTGGTGATTTGAGGGCTTTGATTATGCATAGGTCTCATAGGTCAAAGTATTCCATCCATCCTAGATCGGATAAGATATACCAAGACCTAAAGATGATGTATTGGTGGCCCAACATGAAAGCAGAAATTACCACCTATGTCAGCAAGTGCTTAACGTGTGCCAAAGTTATGGTGGAATATCAGAAGCCGTCTAGTTTATTGGTTCAACCAGAGATCCCACAATGGAAATAGGAGAACATAACGATGGACTTTGTGACTAAATTACCAAAGACGGCAACCGGTCAAGACACGATATGGGTAATCATTGATCGTCTCACTAAGTCTGCTCATTTCTTGCTTATGAGAGAAGATGACACGTTAGAGAAGTTGACGAGATGGTACTTGAAGGAAGTAGTCTTAAGGCATGGAGTGCCAGTTTTGATCATCTTTGATCGTGATGAGAAATTTACTTCACATTTTTGGAAGTCTCTAAATAAAGCATTAAGTACTCTATTGGATATGAGTACAGCTTATCACCCACAGACTGATGGCCAAAGTAAGAGGACCATTCAAACATTGGAAGACATGTTGCGTGCCTGTGTACTTGACTTTGGAAAAGGTTGTGATAGACACTTACCGTTGGTGGAATTTTCGTATAACAACAGTTACCATGCCAGCATTAAGGCTCCTCCACTTGAGGCGTTGTATGGGCGCAAGTGTCGATCACCTATCTGCTGGGCTGAAGTTGGAGATAGTCAGCTCACTTGCCCAAAGATCATACAACAGATGACTGAGAAGATCGTTCAAATCAAGAGGCGTATCTAAGCCGCCCGTGATCATCAATAAGCTATGACGAAGTCAGACAGAAACCCTCGTGTTTAATTAGAGAGTAAGGTCATGTTAAAAGTATACCATGGAAAGGGTGGATACTTCGTTTTTTGGCAAACGGGAAAGCTGACCCCCCCTATTTGGACCTTTTAAAGACATTTCTAAAGTAGGAACCGTTGCCTACCTACTTGAACTCCCAGAGCAGTTGAGTAGAGTTCATAGTACGTTTTACGTCTCGAATTTGAAGAAATGCACGTCTGACGAACCTCTTGCTATACCGTTGGATGAAATCCAAATCGACGACAAACTCCACTTCATCGAAGAACCTGTCGAGATCATGGACCATGAGGTCAAACGTCTGAAGCAGAGCTGTATTCCGATTGTCAAAGTACGCTGGAACTCTAGATGAGGTCCTGAGTTCACCTGGGAGCGTGAAGATAAAATACAAACGAAATACCCTAATTTTTTCCCAATTTTTGCGCCCGTGGCAGATGCTACGTCATAAGCCTTGAGGACAAGGCTCTTTAAACGGGGAAAGGATGTGACACCCCGTAAATTTCTGATCTATATTTTAGTCGTTTTCGTTTGATAATTTGAATTTTTAAAGTTTCGTTTAATTTTTACGTTTAACCGAGAAGTAGTTCCGTTATTATTTAAGATTTATTGCCGAAAAGTGATCCGTGCATCCAATTGTTATAGTCTTTCGTTAGTAACCGCATTTTTATGTTTTAATTGATATTTAAAATTTCATAATTTTCAGTGATACCGTTACTCATTTTCGTTAGTTGCGTGATACGTGCTTTACTTGATCAATTTTTGCATGCATGAAGCTATGGAAATTAAATCAAACATGAAGCACTAACTCTTGGATGGTGGAGATCACATTTGGTCCCCCTTGGCTCATTCTAACCGAATACACACACATACATGTCTAGGATACCATTTTTGAATTCATAAACATGAGACAACATTCCCATATATTTGGAACAAGGACATGTACTCACCAAGTTTGATTGGTGGATCAAATTAGACCCCTTTGTGCTTGTCCCCCCTTTGTTCGATGCATACATACACCACACACACTCTTGCTATTTGTTTTTGCTTACTAGTTAAGCTATTGATCACCATATAAACCAAAGGCATGTTTCATTTGTTATTCATTCACTTCACAAAGAAAAAAACACACATCCTTTGTTTTTCCCTCTCCAAACCGTCACCTACATACATACATACATACTCTCAAAATATTTTTCATACATTTGATCAAAAACCATCAAAGACCTTGAAGTTTTATTGATAGTATTGATATTCGAGTAGTAAAAACACAACATTTTGGTTCTTTTAGTCTTGTTTATCCTTCTAAAACCTTCAATCTTTGTAAGTCATCAAATCTTTATAAAACTTGTACTTTTGAGGTTATCTTGATGCATAAACATTCGTTGTATAACTCATTTTGTAAAAATAAAGGTTTTAAAACTACGTAAACCATAAAAGGTATTACTTATGGTTCAAAAATAATGATTCTAAGTATAAGGAAATCATAGTTTTGTGAGCGTGGTTATTTTCGTGTAATAAAAATGGTACTTTATAGCTTATTTGTATTCGGCTTATATAATAAGCTTATGGGAAAGCTTATTTGACCTTATTCGACTTATTGAAACTTATGAATAGTATGACCCAACTAGAAAACATAAAAAAATGTTTGTTCGAGCTTATTACACGCAACATATATTTATTGTACTTATTTCTAGCTTATTTTTGGAAGGACAAAGCATTAAGCTTGTTTGGCTTAACAAATAAGCCCTATTAAGACTTAATGGGTTTTTTAAAGCCACGTCCTATACAAAAGCTCACGAACCATGATTATAAGCTTATGGTTTGGCTTATTTTATTGTGGCTTATTATGAGCTTGTGATAGCTTATTGATAAACCGAGAATTCATTTAGTAACTTTTTAGCTTATCAGGCTAAACTAATGAGCCTAAGATGGTTAATAATATGGTACGACCCAATAAAGGCCCAAACCATAGCTTAATAGCTCACGGTGGACTTTTGGGGTAAAAACTTGACTTATTGGAGAGCTTATTGATAACTTATGTCAAGTTGAGTGTTTATTTGCGTAATAGTTTGCTTAATTAGAACTTTAACGTTTTAGATCATCTAATTAGGCTTATTGGGCCTAAAAGCCCAATAAGGATTTTAATGACTCGTCAGATTTGTTAAAAAAATGGAAAGTGATCGTATAAAGTTTGTAAATCGTAACTCGTAAATTGAAAGTGAATTGAAAGTGGTTTTTATTAAAGTCTACGACTTTATAAAAGTGTGTAAACACGAGCAACTCATGCTGAAATTTTGTAAAAATATTTATAGTTAGAAAATACTAAAAAACGAGAATATTAAATGTCTTGACTAATTACTCGGGGATGGGTAAAGTGCCGAACTGCAACAACATTAAGTTTTCGTATATGTTAACAATAATATAATATTATATTTATATAATTAATATAATATTATATGTACAAATAATTATAATCTAAGACTTTTCAGAAAACTCGATCACTAATGTTTTTACCTATAAACAACGTTTACCAAATAAATAATAAACGTTCATGCATCATTCACCCTCTGTTATCATTCCGAGTCTAAACCGAAACCCATATTCTTTTAGGTCGTACCCGTGTATCACCGTTCGTTCCGAGTGATCATACTTTTTGACGTATATCGTTTACCTTACTATTCTAAGGTGAGTTCATAGCCCCACTTTTACTTGTTTTGATTAAATGTTTTATAACTTGGGGTGAGAAACATTACTTGCTTTTAAAACTGGACACAAGTACTATACGTGAGAAATTCCCTATTTACGTGTTGCCTAAGTAGCGTTTAGACCACTATTGCCCGAATTAACATGAACTGTTAACCACCTTTAACCGACTGGCTGGTTAAGTGAGCGCGAGTAAATAAATAGATCTATTGGGACTAATTATCCCTATCCGGGTACGAAGCACTTACTAGTTCGAGTTTGCCAAGAACTAACGGATATATGTCATGTCAAAACTAGTTAGGGGTGTTTGGTCGGACACCTGAAGGGCAAGCCTTATATAGCAGTGTACATGCTATCTTTCAGTATTAGCTTCAGTGTCATGAGCTTAGTGCAACGTAAATGCCTCTTTATGTGAAGTTGTATCTCCTATAACTGTCGCATACATCTTGATAATCTTGTGGTCCACATTAATTACATTTGAACTAAACCTATGAATTCACAAACTTTATGTTGACGATTTAAGCATGTTTTTCTCAGGTGCTTAGCATGGATGTCGTTGCTTGACTTATGTGAAGTCTATTTGCCCGGACCGGTTTACCAGAAATTTATCTATGTCTTTAAATACCGTTGTTGAACTCATTTAAGCTTCCGTATTTTAAATTTTGAATCTTTTAAATTGATCGATGTTAAACTTATTAATATTTTAAATTTATGCAACGGTGTTTATTTTTAAAACGTACCCTTAGAGGTCGTTCTTTATGCTTTATACTTGAGATATTCAGTGACGTCACGCCCCCGGACACAAAATCAGACGGGACCCTATTTGGGGGTGTGACAGTGATGATGATAATGATGATGATGATCAGCAAAGTGATGATGAACAAAATGTGTCTGATAATCCAAGGACAAGTGATGACGAAGAAGAAACACAAGAAGATGAGTTCGTTCATACACCTAAAAACTATGTACCTACAGATGATGAAAATGTAGATGATGAAGAATATGAACGTATCGATAAAGAAATGTATGATGATGTGAATGTGGAGTTGAAAGATGCAGAGCCTGTTGATGAAGGAAAAGGTGATTAGGAGATGACTGATGCTGAAAAGATAGATGCTGAGAATGAGAAAGTTAATCAAGAAGTTGCAGGTGATCAAGTCAACGATGATGCTCAGGCAACAGTTATAGCTGCCCTTGCTTCACAGAAGAATGAAGTTCCATTACAAAGTTCTTCTATCTCATTCGACTATGCCACTAAATTTCTCAACTTTGATGGACATCAAAGTCCAACATGAAGATCTAAGTAGTCAGACCTCACCACTTCTCACCATACCTGTTTCGAAAATTCCTAAATCTTTAACAGCTCCAGCAACAACCATTCCTCCACCTATTTCACCATTCATCCCTCTTCCACAACAATCAACACCAGTACCAACACTAACAACTACAAAAGCAACAATCTCAACCACTTTTTCTCCTGATTCCTCAACCCTTCTACTATCCATCAAATACTTATTGACGTGAAAAATAAAGTCAAGACACTCAGAAATATTGATCACAATTATACTATCCATCAAATACTTATTGACATGAAAAATGAAGTCAAAACACTCAGAAATGTTGATCACAATTCAGCTATTCATGCGGCAATCAAGTTTGAAGTTCCAACCGTTGTTAAAGAGTACCTTGGAACTAGTCTAGATGATACTCTTCATAAGGTGATCCAGAGACATATTGCAGAACTTATTAAGGAACACTCTGTTCCAGCAGATGTCGTAGATTTGCTCCAACAACAACAAAAACCTCAAAAAAGTGCTGCAGATATCACAAGATCAAGATGGAGCATGCTGCAAAATAGCAAGAGTCTCAGTACACTATCAAATCATCTGATAAGACTGCTCTTAAAGAATTTGATTAGAAACAAGCTCTGTTTGAGACCATGATGGCATCTAAGACATTCAACAAACATCCCAAGTACAAGGCTCTATATCATGCTCTTATGAAGTCTATACTTGTGGATGAAGATGCCATAGATAAAGGTGTTGCTGACATTCAAAAGAAAAGGAAGCCCAATGATGCTGATAGAGATGAAGACCCTCCTGCTAGACCAGACCAAGGGTTAAAGAAAAGGAAGACATGCAAAGAAACTAAACCATCAAAGAAGTCTAAGTCAACTGGAACCTCCAAAGGTACAACCAAATCGCAGCCTAAATCTACTGGCAAGTCTGCTCAAGCAGAGGATACAGTGTTTGACGCTACAAACACTTAAGTGTCACAAAATCTAGGATAAGACATGGGTAACACTGATGAACCACCCGTTGTCAATGCTGACCTAAAGGACTAGTTCAAGAAACTGAAAAGGCCTCCTACTCTAGATCCTGAGTGGAATAAATGTAAAATAGTTGATAATAAGCCTACTCAGAAATGGCTTAGTGACCTTGCTAAAGTAGAAAAACCTTCCAAAACATTCGATGATTTAATGAGCACTCTGATTGACTTCAGCGCATTTGCCATGAACCGCCTGCTGATTAGTGATCTCACACAAGATGTTCTGGTAGGACCGGCTTACAAGCTTCTTAAAGGTACTTGCAGGAGTTATGTCGAGCTCGAATATAATATGGAATAATGTTACAAAGAATGATCAACTAGATTAGAATAACCCTAAAGGTGATAGATATCTATTCGACTTAAGCAAACCACTACCTCTGGTTCAATCAAGAAGTCGTCAGATTATCTCGGTTGATTACTTCTTCAATAAGGACTTGGCATACTTGCAAGGAGGAAGCACCGACAGAACATACACGACTTCTTTGACAAAGATGAAGGCTGCTAAGTACGATATGTAAGGAATTAAAGACATGGTACCCAACTTGTGGAGTCACGTAAAAGTAGCTTATAACAAACATGCTCTTTTAGGCACTTCACATTGGAGATCCAAAATACAAACCTTCTATGGATATGCTAGTAACAAGGTGTCCAAACATGATGTGTACTCCACCAAAAGAATTCTAGCAGTGAAAAATGTCAAAGTCAACGTATGGTATCGTTATGGTCATCTTGAGGAATCGAAGTTTGAAGATTTGATCAGCAATTGTACAAGTTTATGGAAGACGACTTTCCACGAATTTATCTAAATAACATCGAGGACATGCTGCTTCTTGTTTTTCAGAACAGACTCTTCAACCTCAAAGGCGAGGACATTGTACACCTAGCCGCAATCTTACGTATGTTCACAAGACGTATTGTAATCCAGAAGCGAGTGGAAGATCTTCAACTTGGTGTCAAAAGCTACTAGAAGAAGCTCAACATCTCAAGGCCACTGACGCACAAAGTTGGCATCACTGACCTAGAACTATATACGACATACTCTAACCCTCAAGGTGTTATCTATTCTCATGAGCTCTACAAGTTCAGTGACGGTACACTCATATCAGTTCGGGATAAACTCAAAGACATGCTCAACAACTTGAAGATGGGGTATACAAGTGTCATGTCAAGAAGGAGATGGAGTAATTTAGAAAAGAAACGATCTCGCATCATGGTGAAAGACATTGATCGTCAGTTGCTGGAAAGAAGGTTGATGAGAAGCTTGGAAAAGTTTGTTGGTGGGAGGGAATACGGGGAAGACCTTAGACTACTTCAGCGGACAATATGACTTTGTCATATTTTGTTCTACTATTTCAGGTCAAACCTCGTAATTATAATACTTGTGAATATATAAATAAGTAGTGTAGGACTAATAGTAGGCATATATAGTGTTTGAGTACAAATTTTTAAGAATTTCTTAGTAAATTCAAAAAATTTCAAATTAATGTACTCAAACACCATATAATACCCTCATAAATTAAGGAGGAGCATCAAAATGTTCCCAATAAAAGCCTTGATATATAATTATAACATTTTCTCCCTAAATACTTTTCGTACATATTTAAATAAACTGATATCCAAAATATCAAGAGATTTGACATTTTTTATAGGGGAGAAAATGTGATTAAAATATATATAACTTGTAAAATGTGATTTGAATGACTCTAGTGCAGCGTCTTCCTTGTATGTGCAAACATTTTCGGTTATCGATGCACATATGCAAGGGCAATTTTTAAAAGTTAAAAAAACCATCGAGGTACTAAATGTTTTGATTTATATCACAAAGTACCTGATCAATGTTTTTTTAAATGGTTTTAAGGCTGTGAACAATACCAAAAGACCAACCATGTATTTAATTAATTGGAGTTATAAGGTGGTTAGATATAGGTGTTCGTTCCCATGATCCAGCCAGAACCGAAGGGATCTACCCAGGGACATTCCATTAGTTAGAATAGAAGTCCATAGGTGTGATAAAAAGGAGAAAACATGAGAAAAGCGAAAAATGTAGACTAAGACAGAGCTAACACTAGAACAAACCCAACAAGGTGTTAGTGATGAAGTCATGGTAAGCATTGAAGGGGTTGAAGAATAAAAAAGAAAAAGTTAAGATAAAGTGAAAATGTAACATCCTGTTATTTCAGGTCATTTCCCGACTCAATTATTACCATTATTTATTTTTAGAGTTTTACGCGTTCGCTTTTAATTATTATCGTATAGTTAAATCGTGTAAACTAAAAATCAAAATTTAACGTAAACGGACACCAAACAAGTTAAAGTTTATGTCAAACATGTGTTATATGATTATTATGAGTATAATTTATAACTTTTCCTATTTTATTTTTATTGGTTACGTAAAACGCTTACGTTTCACAATAAAATACATTTAGCCATACCCACAAACACCAATACCCATCTATACTCAAACAAACACCCACTTTTATACCCAATACATAAAAATTAATTCATTTCCTACTCTTATAATACCTAGAACCAGATCAAAGTGTTTAACACAAGAAATAAGTCACTTAAACCCACTAGTATCTTTCTAAAACCCCACAAGAGTACACATTGAACCAAGTCTATAGAAATTGTCTAATCCTATGTACCCTCCCTTCATTCATGTGTCTCCCTCCTCCTAGGGAGGAGGAGAGCTCTTACATATTGTACCCTAACCCATATACTTCACCATGGTTAGTTTAAGGTAGGATAGACACTAACTCATGTTATATAAGGCAAGTCATACATTAACTAACTCACTCTTTCATTCACTAGCAAATAATCAAAGCAAAACTCTCTCCCTACAAACAAAAACCCACGGCTCAACCTAAATTAATTAGGGTTTCATATAGATTTTTATTCTAAAAAGCTACAAGTGTTCAAGCATTGATATTAGTTATATCTATAGTGTTTGGGATTGATTTGGAAGCTTGAGTTTTGGTTTAATAAGGGTTATAACAAGAAGATTTCTAGGGTTTTCATATTAGGGTTTCGAATTTAGGATCAAGTTTTAGGGTTTTATCTAGTGTTCTTGTTCCTCCTACACTTCTAAAAGGTTCATTTAAACCCTAAACATTTTCATTTATCATTTACATATGTTTTAATAACTGTTTTGCATGTTAATCACCTCTTAGGTTGTTCTTATGAATTTATGAAACATTGTATCATCATGAAATTTGAATTTATATACTTATATAGTGAAATAATGTTTAAAATGTAAGTACACACTTAATATAACTACTAATTAATTTATAAGTTAGTTTGTAAATTAACTTATGTTGAAAGTATTACTTACAAAGTTTATGTACAAATATTATGAGGACACCTTATCATGGACAATCACTATGGACTAATTAGAGGACCTAAAATTAGTAAGACTCATGATAGAAAGTATGGTAAAAGACTAGTACAAAATTTCTCAAGAAATGGATTTATAAAACCAAAAATATAAAACATAAACAAACCCACTGTTTTGGTACATTCTGTTAGAATTCAAAAAACAAAGTATTCATTTTATATTTTATTATATTAGTACACATTACAAGGATCGTAAGCATATAAAGAACTTGAAAAACTAAGTTATAACGAAGAAGTTATGATATTTGCAGGTTTACGATAATTAAATATATAAAAGTGTTTTTATAAAAGTTATTTTATAAAAATCCCCACTGTTTCAAACCTGGTAAAATAATGGAAATATTTTATAATAATAGTACTTGTCATGAGGAATCCAAGCATGTAAGAAACTCGAAAAACAAAATTAAAACGAATGAGTTATGAGTTTTGCAAGATTTAAGTTTATAAAAACATTTTTATAAACTGTTTGACTTTTCTGAGTTGACCTAGATTTTTATAAATTCAGCAATCATTTTATTAACATATTTTACCTCGTCACGAATCCATACATGTAAAGAACAAGCGAAACGGAATTAAAATGAATGAGTTATGCTTTTTGCAAGTTTTATATAATTAATTACATAAAAGTAGTTTTATAAAATTTACAGAAATAGTAAAAATTACTGTTCATTAGTAGCTAAAATATTATAAATATAATATTTTGATAGATTTTCTTAATACGAAACCATGGACATAAGAAACGTATAAAACGGAGTTAAAACAATAAAGATATGAGGTTTATAAAACCTTGTGCACTATTTTTACTTTTATACATTATTTTATAAAACAATTAAATTAATTATATAATATCAATACATAATCAATAAAAATATTAAATCATATATTTTTAACAAATAATACATTGATGAACAAGAATAATATTTTTTTACGGATACCAATACATATAACTTTATTTGACAAAGTACGATTTAATTATTATTTTAACTTTTTAAAATTAACAAGAACTATTAGGTGGTGGTGTAACTAAATAACATGTGGTATTTTATTTATATAAAATACATTATACTCATACGGCCGGTATCTAATTAGGTTGTATTCGAATTTTGCGAGACGATTCACTTACTTGATTTAGATAATCAATCATACACTTACGGTGAGTTCATAGCCCCGCTTTTATACAATTATATTGATTTACAACTTTGGAGTGAGAAACATGCATTGTTTTACGATTGGACGCAAGTACACTTTTATACAAATTACGAGTTTGCCTAAGTAGCTATAACCCACTATGCCCATGAATCATGAACTGTTAATTACTGGATTGTAAGCGCAAATGTTATGAATAGATCTATTTGGGATTGACATCCCCGTTCGGGTGAGTAGCGCTCACTAGTTTCGGAGGTACCGAAACGACGAATGTGTACCATGTCCGAACAATTTGGATGTTGCGGGTTGAACATCTACACGGGCACATTATTTGCATTAAATTGCATATACTTACATGTTGGGCCTCAGTGTCATGAGCTTAGAGCAGGCGTAATTACTTTTGTAATATTGTATTCGTTACTTATCATACACTTAGAAATCTTGCGGTCCTACTTTATACATTACTTAAACCTGTGAATTCACCAACTTTATGTTGACGTTTTAAAACATATTTTTCTCAGGTCAATAAGGTACGAGACAAGGATACATTGATGGTCGTTATTTTGGATGTCATTGCATAAAGATTTAGAAGCATTACACTTGGGGATATTGGTTATGTTTTAAAATTCTTACATTTACAAGTGAACATGTTAAGTCGTTGTGCTTTTGTAACAAACAATTTTAGTTATTCCAATGTATCAGTTTTTCTAACGACTCATTTAGAGGTCGTTTTCATATCTTGTGTTATTGATCTATGAAGTAACACCCTCAGACCCATATTCCGCTGCGACCCTATTTGGGGGTGTTACACAATGCGCTTACAATGTCTAATGGTTAAAAAATTAAAATACTTGAATCAAGGTTTTCAAGATCGGGATCCTACCCAAGATCTTTTCGTCTTTTCAAGATCGAGATCGAAGATCAGATCGGGATCTTAAAATCCTACTATAATGTCATTTTCTTAATAGTCTTTGTAATATTATACAAATCTATAAATTATTATATATCATAAACACGAAATTATTTGAAAATTTCATAGAAATGTTGTCATAAATTGTGTTTATGAAATATTTAAGAAGAATAATATATATATTTTTTTAATTGTACAAAAGACAATCAATAAATTTTTAATTTATTAGTTTGAGGTTTGAGAAAAGTAAGATCGGATCAGATTAGATCTTAAGATCCTATGGTCAAGATCGGAATCCTATAAGATCTGAAGCTTGCAAGAATCCTATGTAAGATCTAGATCGTTTTTGCTTTGTAGTATCGTAAAATTGTAAGATCCTAATATCAAGATCGGGATCTTAACAACCATGACTTGAATGGTTGATTGTCAAAAGTAACATGTCATTTTATGACATTATCATCCCTTTAGTTAACTCCTACTTATCTATTTGTTGCATGGGAACTTTTGTCAATCGTTCATTTTATACCAACTAAAACTCATAATTGCATATATATTTTTTCAAAGACTTAAATATGTCATATATATCCAAATTATTATTTTATATATTTAAAACCAAAAAAATACATAATAGTTATATTTTAAATTTGAAATGTCAATTATACCCTTATTAAAACCCTATCATTGATTGAGATAAATCATAATAGTTAGGATTTGTATTTTCGATCGTAGTTGATTGTATTAATTTTCCAGTATAATGTTCTTGCCTTAAGTTGATTGATTGTCAATGTTTAAATTTTGATTGTTTATAAGCCAAATCTTATGCCAGTTAAAACCACCGATGATCTAATTTCCTAGCAGCGCCTTGGATTTGGGGATTGTCTATTGTTGAAAGCAAAAGGAAAAGAAATCCTCTTACTTAAGGTATGTTTGGGAAGGGGTTTATTGGAGCTTATCGGGGTTTAGACTTTTAAAACAAGTCGGCTTATAAAATAAGTCTTGTTTATCATGTGGGCTTATGAAAAGGCTTATAAGTCATAAGTCTCTATAAGACACAGCCCCATAAAAAGAGCTAAAAACTTTAGCCCAGGCTTTTAAACTTTGAATTACTTATATACTCACAAAAAGATATAACATATACTAAAAACTCATTTAATTATGTATTTTTTAGTGATATAAGCCTTAGCCTCCACTCTAAAATTATAAAAATAAAATAAAAAAATTTAAAAATAAAAAAACCGAAAAACATAAAAGGGACAAATGGCTTTTTAGGAGGTCTTAGAGGACGTTTCTTTTTCTTGTTAAATGATCTGAGTGTTAAAGGAAGTGGGACCTAGTAATATTTTAATGTTATTTTCTTGTTAAATAGTTTATACCACCAAGGTAAAGAAAACCCCACTAGTCCCCATTCAGATGGAATAAAAGAGAAGGGGCCCACTTGACTTATTTAAAAAAAAACAAGGCCATAACCTACCCCAAATGAAAGTTGCTTTAAATATTTGTTTGTACAGTCGTACAGTACTTGTTATTTCAATGTATTTAATTGGTTAGTTTAAATGTTGAAGCATTTGATTCAAATGCTAAACTCGTGGCTCATTTTAAAAGAAAGTTGATCGTTAATTGATATGAGAAACTCTAGTGTTTGGTATTAGAAGGGTATAATAGACATTTTACATTTAAAATAAATTTAACTGAATGTAAGGCTAAACGTAATGGGACGACCTTTTGCGGTCGGTCGTCCCATGTGGCAATAAAAGAGACCTGGTCATCCCACTACGCCGACCGAAGCAAGACCTGGTCACCCCCAACCTTTGCAAAGTTAGGGTCTTCTGCACGACCTTACAATTGGAGGAAGATTTCGTATTAAAAAAAAGTAACTCTTTCTTTTATATTTTTATTTAAAAAAACATAAACAATCCTCCATTCACTATAAAATCTCACTTTTATACCATTTTTAATCACAAAACACATACATTTTATACACTTTCATTATCTTTTTTAAATGGCTTGTTCGATACCACATAGCGACGATGAAATCCAAGCTTTGGTTCAAAAACAAATTGACGAAGATATGGTTCATCAGAAAGCGATTCTGGATTTAGCCTTGCAATTTGATAATGCATGCACAACTAAAGAAGATCTTAGAAAAGCATACGAGAAATGTAATCACATTCCACAAGAGAG